>JAATLQ010019315.1:20263-35932 GCA_013421005.1 Heliconius erato x Heliconius himera
ATGTCTTAACACTAGGTTCCCTCTGCCTACCCTGCTGTGTGCGGGATACAGCGTGAAGCTAATTTAATTTTTTAATTTTTTAATTTTTATATTATTTACCTGCACATTTTAGTTCTGGCATGGATCGTTACAAATATTCTAATATAAAAATTTCGTTTACTTATCTCTTATGATTTTGTTATATAATTTATATATATAAAAGGACTTGTGCTGACTGACTGAGGTAAGACGCACGCAGAGCCGTAATCGCTGATGGTAGAAACGTGAAATTTGGGCAGATGTTTATTTTCATATTCTGGACATCCACTAAGAAGGGAATTTGAAAAATTTTAACCCTAAAGGGATGAAATACGGGCTGTAAGTTTGTATGGGAAATTTATTAAAACGGCACCGATTTTTATAAAATTTTAAATTCAGACTCTTAAAAATATTTTATTGAACACGTGTTTCGTGTTTTTTTTAGAATTCACCCCTAAGGGTGCAAATAAGCGAGCGAAGCCGCGCGCGTCCCCTAGTATTAGTATAATCATAAACTAAATTATACACTAAAAATAACTATCCCGCTTTTACGTCACGTATTGTATTACCAAAATTGACTATAGGCACAATTACACATCAGGCACACACAACGAGTTTCTTCTGAAGCTATAAGATTGATTAACGTCTAACAGAATAACCAATAAAATGTAAATTACGTGTCAAAATATAAAAATCAGCTTCACGCTGTATCCCGCACGCAGCAGGGTAGGCAGAGGGAACCTAGTGTTAAGACACTCCGTTCCTCACTTTCTGCCGGATTCTGGATTTTAATGGCGTGTTGAGTGGCAGAACTCAACGCCGCGATTTGCCTCGACACCAGAGCGAAGAAATGGAAATATAAATTTAAGTAAATATTTCATTTCCCGGAGTGGGGATCGAACCCACAACCAGTCGGTTTTACAGTCACACTTTGTGCCCCTGCGCCACGACTGGCCGGGTGGACTGGTGTCTGTTTAAAATATTTGAAGCTAATGTTAATACATTCATTCTGTTGTAGCGAATTTCATTCTGTTGTAGGAGTTATCCTCTGTTTTCTTCTTAACGTGAGCATCCTTTTTTTTTTTTTTTACGTGAGCATCCTGCGTCATACTCAAGTCTTTTTAGTTGATTTTAAAAATCAAATTCCAAATTCGTAAATCCATTTATAAAATTATATATAAGCCATATTCTTAATTTTATAATTCAATTATCAAAAAAAAATGTGTCTCGTGTGTAATAGGGTAGGCAGTGGGAACTTAGTACTAAAACGCTCCGTTCCCCACTTTCCGCTGATTTTTTTGAAGTATTGCGTGTTGAACTCTACACTTTTGGCTTGGTATTAGAGCAAAGAAATGAAAATATTAATAAATAATAATTAATTTTGCCGAATGGGGATCGAACTCACAATCGTCAAATTACAGTCACTCTCATGCGCCTACGCCTAAAACGACCCACGACGACTAAAGACCGACGATGACTAACTAAATTGAATATACATATGTAAGAAATAAGAATCAAGTATGTATTTCAAGTGTAATATCAATGTTTAATTACGTAATTGACATTGTTCTCCTTTATCATATTAACCACCATATTGGTGGAAACTAAAATATACTGTATATTTTAACATGATTTGAAGTCAGGACGTCAATTTGAATGCTAATGTAATTAAGGTGATAGAGTTAAAACAATCATGAAACTGAATAATTTAAAAATGTTCTATACATTTTTTTTATTTATATACAGGATTGAAATATTTATCAAATTTTGGTTTGACAATGATTTGTTAGTGTTTTAGTACATTGCTTTTTAATATAAAAATAATAATATATGTATGATTCATACCATAGTCTTATTTATTTAGAAAACGTATAAAAATTTTAACGCAACGGAACTCGAACCCGCGCCTCCTGGAAACCGACCAGGCGCTCTACCACTAACATGCATTCTCGCCAAGTTACGTCGAAAGTTTTATACGCTTGTTACAACTTATTTATGTTGTTAGCATCTCTGTAGGGAAATTTTTACAAATTTCCGCTTTAGAAGGAATATTTTATAGTATACATTTTGCGTATTGAAATAGCTTTGCTTGGTAATAATGCAAGAATAAAACTGTTTTGTTCAATTATAAAACACAGATCCTTCATATTAGGGCAAGTAGAAATACTTTTACTAATTAGCCAAGATACTTATTTATCCATTCCTTGTTTAATAATGTGTGTGCGCTATAGCTTTGAGTAATCATCCGATGGAATGTAGTGATAAGACACTTCGTTTCCGCGCAATTTTAAAATCATGTTGAGTGACAGAACTTATTATAAATATCGGACCTAAGAAATATAAGTTTTCTGCATCGTGTGAAATTAGACTTAAGTGAGGAAAGTTGTCAGGCTATACTTTGAGCTATGTATCTGTTCTTGGAAAGTAGCCGAAAGGAGACGTAGTTCTGCATTTGATTTCTGTTTAGTTATATCAGAATAAGATAACATCAGATTATGAGAATTAATCAATTATAGTTATCTTCACATTTTTAAATCTTTTTTGAAATCTTTGATTTGAAATCTGAACACAAAAAACCTTTGTTTTACAATTTTTTTTAGTACATAGCTTAGATTAAAAAATTTAAAATGTATATGTTACGGGTAATACTGGAACATGGAGTGAATCTAAGCTTATATCTAAGATAATACTAAGATCTTATGTTTATTCCATCTTCGGTCATTACCCGTAAAATATATTTCGTTTAAAATGTTACTGTCCCGGCAAAGCCAGAAAAAAACAACTATATAGTGACGACGAACCTAAAATGGACTAGTCTTTTATTTGGATATCGTCTAAATTTTATTTTACATCACTAGCTACATTTTGCCTTTGTAAAAAAATTTAAGCGTGCTCCTGAAAAACTGTGAAGTTTGATATTAAATAGAGTTAGTTAATATACTTCACTGATTTTGTATTAAAAAATATGTATGTAAAAATATGTGTGTATTTTCGTGATCAAAAGGTAGTATAGTAAATGCGCACGTTGTGAATTTTAAATTTGATATGATTTAAATTTAAAATAAATAATATGCATAAAGTAAAACGTAAATATAAATTTGAAACAAAATTTTATATGATTCTATTTATTTGAATATATACTTACTAGTTTGCATTACTAGTTTGCATCACGCATAGGTACAGCAGAGAGAAACTAGTGTTAAGAATTAAGACACTTCGTTCCTCACTTTCCGACGAATATTCCAAACTTTTCGAGTACGATTGTTGAGTAGCGGAACTCAAAACAACGCTTTGTCTTAATGCCAGAGAGAGGAAATGAAAATATTAAATTATTAATTTCCCCGATTGGGAATCAAACTACAACTGTCGTGTTTACAGTTCCACGCTGCATCATTTATAGATTTTTTATCAGCTTGTCGCGCACACAGCAGGGTAGGCAGAGGGAACCTAGTTAGGGAGAGGGAACGGAGTTAAGACACTCCGTCCCACACTTTCTGCCGAGTTTTTTGAGGCATTGCATGTAGAGTGGCGGAGCTCAACGATGAGTTTTTGCCTCACTTAGGCCGTAATTGAAATATTAGGAAATAATTATTCGTTCCCTCGAGTGGGGATTGCACCCACAATCATGTTACAGTCACACTCTTGTGCCCATGCACCACGAGGGCCTCCATTATTTGTAGCTATTGCATAAAATCTGCTTTTCATTATAATTATATCTATTTGTAACCTACTTTTTTTTATTACAGAGAACTACCGACAATGTTGACTGGATGAATTTAAAAGCTGAGCTATATTTTTAAGCCGAAACTTTTCGCAACAGAATGAAGATGGCCGTTATAATAGGTAATATAAAATTTTTACACAATATAGACTATGATTTATAACAATCATAAAATCAGCTTCACGTTGTATCCTGCACACAGAAGAGTAGGCAGAGGGAACGTAGTGTTGAGACAATCCGTTCCCCACTACTAATACTAAAATGATTCATTTAATACAAAATTTATAACTCCATTAAGTTAACCACCTTGCCCCTTTTACCTGCACTGTCTTTTCTAAACTTTTATTGTTCCATTACGTCTGGTAATAAAACGGAAACCAGAGAAGGACTTTATCTCACGTACATTTCAAACTTTATCTCTATATGTATGTGGAGTTTAGAGATCGTTAAATGTAGTTATAGTATGCTGTTTTCGGAATTCATTGATTTTACACGTTAAGACATACATATTATATTTTTACCCAGTTTCCATCCAATATATTCCAGTCTTGGTGCAGGGGCACAAAGTGGGATGGGTTCGATTCCCACAAAAAAAACATATTTATATAAGTTTATATTTTAATTTCTCCGCTCTGGCATTAAGACAAAGCGTTCGAGGAGAAGCGTGGCGTTGAGTTCCGCCACTCAACGAGAAATGCCACCAGAATTCGGCGAAAAGTAGGAAAGGGAGCGTATTACCACTGCTGCTTACATATTTCATTTTTATGAGTTGTTAGGCGCCATAGGCTTCGGCGTCCATGCCTTTTTCATTCTTGATTGGTTATTAATGTTGTTGTTATAAGTTTCTTTTTAAAGTATAAAGTGAACATTTATATTTTGAATGTTCTGCATTCTTTTCTGTCAATATTCGAGTTTTGTGGTCGTTGCTCAGGTTGCCTGCCGTGCAGTTATGTAATATTTTTGTTGTCTCCTCATCTCTGTAGGAAATAGTCATTTTGATGTTGTGTTCCAATATCTCAGTCAAGGAATCTTTATTTGCCCGGTGAATGCACGAATGAACCTGCCAATAGCGTCATCCTCGGCGTCAGTGTAGTAGATGCACCCTTTTGTGTGTCTTATTAAGGCGACAGTGTGTGATATGCTGTCGTGTAGGGCGTTCTTAATGGCCTTAGCTTGGATAAGTACTACCAACTCGTATGTAAGTTGTTCCCTTCCATATCATTTTCTGATAAGGTCCTCTTTTTCTGCTTGTATATGGGCAGGTACAGAGGATTGAGGAAATATATTGGGATGGAAGCACCCGTGTGTCGCGACTTTCTTAGGGATGGAGTCGTCTGTTGGGCTGAGTAGATTCCGTTATAAACTTCGTTGAGCGTGTATGTCACATCCAGTGAAAATCTATAGGATCTCGTTAGCTCTTGACTGATAGCCGTCGTGAGGTGTGGATAGATATAATGCATTTGGAAGAGATTTATTCTTTCGCTAAAGGGTAGTTAGTTTGTATCCCTGATAAATGTAAGTGTCTTAGATCCACGATAAATCTTTTTATGCAGCACTGTTTACCTACCATCCAGTAATTCCAAGTTCGGATATATAAATTCAACAGTCTGAGGTGGTTTGTTGGTCACTTTTTGATAGCAAATTGATATTTAAGTGCTGGTCACCAAGCATTGTTAAACGCTCCCTTAATATCCAAGGACATCATTAATATTGACTTCTTATCTGTCAGGTTATTTTGAATATCAGGTTATTTTGAATGTCTATAAGGCCGCTTAAGGCCATCTTCGGTTCTGCGTTGTGGTACAAAGCTGTATTGCATTGTGTTGAGTTTGAGGAGTATATGACATTTAAGACGGCTGACTAAAAGTTTCTTTTCAATTTTACCAAGCACTGAGATATATATTATATATTGTCATTATTAATATGTTTAAGCGATATCTGTGGGATATTTCTACTTGGAAGAATGTTTATAATTAATATCACACAAATAGTCTAGTTAGGCGAACAAAAATATTGATATTTCATATAACTTATTACACTACTTATTATATATTTCATATAAGATATTTGTGTCGTATTAGTTATAAACTTTCTTCCAAGTAGAAATAGCCCTCAGCTATTGTTTAAACATATTTATAATGTATCGAACCTTATCGAACCCATTCTTTCTGGTTTCTGGAGTTCTGAACCATTTTTTTCTTTCATAATATAGTTAAACATTTGCTCTGTCATCTGTTTTTTAATTAAAAACGAGTAAGATCTCAAGAGAATCGCTTTACTTTACGTAGACGATTTGTTTTCATTCTTCAGTGTCACGTTGGCGAGTAATCTCTACAATTTTCAGTACATTAACAATCTAGTTTTTACTTCGTTTGAACTGAATAAATGTCTGGAGCAACATTTGTGATGTAAAATCATTTGGACTGTTCTTATAATTTTATACTAATAATTATTTTTAGTTTGAAATTTGTAACTATATCGTTTCTTTCTTTACTTAAGCCACTTTTCACTTGTTCAATGGTTCGACCAAATGATGAAAAACATGTAATGCTATAATTATAACAAATATTATAGAGATATTATACCTACAGGCAAATGGCCTTTGGAAGAATTCTTGTTTTAGCTGGAATATAAAAATAAGAGAGCAACGTTTAAGATTTACATTAGAAATCTCTAAAAATTTATTAATAATTGTGATTTTACTAGGACCAATCCGCACATCAGCGGTGATGTTCGTGGCGGTGGGCAGCGTCTCCGCCAGAGTAGCCGGCAAGATGGGCGGCTACTCTAATAAAATGAGTGGTACGAATACGAGTTTACTTAATTTAACATATAAATTAATTAATATTATCGCTTAAAAGCTATATATATTTATTATTAAAATAATTATAATGGCTAAGAAGCCATGATGAGGCCAGTCGTGGCACACGAGCCACAAGCGTGTGACTCTTAAGGCGACAGGTTATGGGTTCGATTCCTACTCGAGAAAATGAAATATTTAATATTATCATTTCTTCGCTCTGGTGTCCAGGCGAAGCGCGTCGTGGAATATTGCCACTTAACACGCAATTCATCCAGAATTCGGGGAAACGTGCCTGCTATCGTTGAGATTTTTATCTGCTTTGATAAAATCTAAAAGTGCGATTTGGAAAATAAAAAAAAAAAGATTTGAGCATTCATTTTATCTTGAATCATGCTTCCTAAAACGGATGTATTTTGGAGGTCGGCACGTGTATCTACTCATATAATTTATATAACAGAATTCAATTAACTGCCTCTCTGTGTTCCATTTTCCTTAACCTATTACATAAGATGAACCAGTGAGGCTAGTCATGGCGCAGGGGCACAAATGTAAACGCTATGGATTCGATTCCTACTAGAGAAAAAAATATTGAATATTTAAAAATATTGAAATATTTAATATTTTCATTTCTTCACTCTGGTAACGAGGCAAAGCGCGGTATTGAGTTCCGCCATTCTTTTTTTTTAACCAAACTTATTCAATTATTTTGTTATATATAGGAAAGTCTACAAGCGGCATAAACGAAGAGATCATCTGGATAAGTATAAGCATGGCGATTGCTATTGCTGTTCTTATAGCGATTGCCCTTTGCTACATCTTAAAAGAGAAATGTACCAAGAAGCAAGCGTACAGGGATCACTCATGACGATATAAAGAGGAGTTCGCGAGACATGCTCTTGCGGACTCCATTGCGGACGTAGAGCTCCCAGCTTACACCCTCTACCCTCAATACTCTCCAGATGGAACCGAATACTTTTACAACTTCCATCGCTTCTCGTATTTAAAAGATAGTTTCAAATTACCACCTAAGGACTACCCGGCGTATGGCAAGGAAGATGTATACATTAACGCGTGATCTTAATATCATGCGATGGCTGATTTTTCAAAAGAATTTATGTAATAAAATAAATAAATATTTATATATATACTATGCCAAATGTAACTTTGAATTTATAAAAAGAAATAATTAAATATTTGTAGAAATAGACGCATAGATCATATGCTTAGAAGATAGTATGTATAGTACGGTCAACAAGTCTTGGCCGCCCTGAAGTTATATGTGGACGGCTGCGCAGATTTGATTTTAGGATTTTTTCTTACTTTTGAATATTTTCTTCCTGAGTGAATAATGCGCATAAGTTCAGAAAATCTTCATAACATAACTTGAGGGCGACCACGACTTGTTGACCGTACTGTAATATGTAGACAACGTGTATATGTGCAACATTAAAATTTAAATATTTACAAAGAAAGTATGAATGTTTCAATATACTACTTAGCGTGTTATAATCAAAGAGATTCTTACTGTGATAGAAATCTTGGGTTGGTTCAAGAATCTCGTTCGTCTTTACTCATATACTCGAAAGTTACAATTATAAAGGAATTATCCTTTAACACTGTATAGTTTAAGAATTGATTTTATATTACCCGATTACAAAAATTTTATAATAAATATCATGAATATTTTATTTATTAAATATTATTTTTAATTATTATTCAATATTTAAATATGTAGATATTTGTATAAGTAGATATAATGAAATTATTAGTAATTTATTATTTTTTATTAATGTATAAAGTAGTATTAAAATTTAGTATCTTTGACCACATTAGGAATAGTAAAATTAAAAATTATTTTATTTAACAATATAGTATGATACATAAATGAAGGCTAATGTAACGAATACATGATTTTTTCACATTCGAAATATCACTTACATAAAAAAAATTGTGTAACAAAATAAGTTATAACCTAAAATATTAAAATTTATACTTTTTAAAATGATTCCTTTAACATCAACTATATATTGAAACTATGGTCTGGTCTTGAGTTATATATGATGTTTGGGATTAATAAACTAATTCTATATATAAATATTACCTTGTTCTTTATTTTTCATATGCATGCAAATAAAATTTATTTCATGACTTAAAAACATCAAAGCAGAAGACGGTGGCGTTGAATTCCACCACTCAACACATAATGCCGCCAGAATTCGACAGAAAGTGGGGACCGGAAGTGTCTAAATTGGAACGGAGTGATTTAACACTAAGTTCCCAGATTACCTCTACCTTAATTAACTTTTGACAATTAAGTCTTTTAACGACCAATCGAAACCTTTATTGTTAGGTATAGCTACTACTATAATAGAGACCGACGTGGCGCAGCAGCACAACGTTGATTGTAAGTAGTAGTAAACGGAATGAATTATTTTCATTTTCTTACTATGGCATAAATCCTAAGCCACGCACTAAGTGAGTCTCCAGAATTCGTTGGAAAGTTGGGAATACAATTTTTTTAATTGGAACAGAGAAACATAGGTTCCCTCTACCTACCCTGCTATCTATAGTATAGGGGGTGAAGCTAAAATAATCGTTAAGCCCTCTTATTGATCGTGATAAAATTTTCTATTTTCCATTACATACTTATAAAATAATAATACACATAACCGATTTCTAGCTGTACATTTTTGTCTATTATATTAGAATCTACGTACTTGAGAAAATAAACATCCTCACTTAAAAACTTATCACGTTCATAATATCACTTGAATGTCAATGATATCATATTTCATTCACTGCTTCCAGAAATTTTATGACTTTATATCTTGCCAGATTAGAATTTCATGTTAAGGTTTCATAAATATTTATTGCAGGTTTCGATCTTCTTTATCCCAAGTACCTATAAAATAGATTCAATCGAAAATGTACTGAACATTTTCCAAACTAATAGGGCCATTAATTCGTGTTGCTCGTTTCTTTACAAACAATAGGAAATTCATCTATTTAAATTTAATCAGCTTCCCACTGTATCTGTATACAGCAGAATATTCAGAGGGAACCTAGTATTATGATTATCTAGTGGTGGGCGAATCCAACTCGCTCTTAACCGGTTTTCATTCTTATTTTATCATAGATCATTCCGAATTATGCCCTTGGAAACAGTACCAATGCGTAGGTGCAATTTTTTCGTATATAAATATTTCATAATACAGCAGTCAAAGAATGGTGTTTGCAGACATTAAAAAAGTATTATATTCACTTAACGTGAAGTAAAACGTACTTTAATTTTGTTAAACAAAAATAATTAAAGAAAAATTTTATAATTTTGAAGTTGGTGCCAAGTATCATAAACAGGCTTAGTAATTTGAAGGTGTTAGCTTGACACCGACTTCAAAATTATTTCGTTCGTTATATGCCTGGATATACTCTTGATAGTTTTTAGGTTTCCGTATCTTTTAAGGAAAAAAGGAAACCTTATAAGATCACTTTGTTGTCCGTTCGTCCGTCTGTTTGTCTGTCAAGATCCTTTATCTCAGGAATGCTTTGCTTTGCATGCTTGATATCTTCAACAGATACCTAGAAAATAAACTTTTACGGTAAGAGTTGTTACCCCTATAACTCCCTCACTGTTAGTACTTACTACTTGTTAATGTTAGAGATAAAAAAATAGTGTATCTCTATTTCAGATAAACAACAATACAACCGTATTAAAATAATTTCTAAGAAACTTTCCCAAGTGCAACTTTCCCATGTTAATGGGTCTAATAGGTATTTTGAAACAAATAAGTATAATGTGAAATTGCTGATTTTGAAAGTTTATGTCCTAACTAATTACAACTTAACCTATACTACAAGTCTAGTATGAGTATGAGGCCAGTCGTGGCGCAGTGGCACGAGGTGTGACTGTAAAACCGACTGGTTGTGGGTTCGATCCCCACTCGAGGAGATGAAATATTTATTTAAATTTATATTTCCATTTCTTCGCTCTGGTGTCGAGGTTAAGCGCGGCGTTGAGTTCTGCCACTCAACACGCAATGCCTCCAGAATTCGGCAGAAAGTGGGCAACGGAGTGTCTTAACACTAGGTTCCCTCTGCCTACCCTGCTGTGTGCGGGATACAGCGTGAAGCTGATAACCTATACTAACATTTTATAATTTCAATGCATTAAAACTAAATTAAATCTAAAGCCGTCATTTCATTTCAATTCTTGGTGACATTCAAATTCGTAACGGGTTTCAGTGAAATGACTAGAAACATTTTATTTTTAAGAAATGAACATTTTGTGATGTAAATTTCTGATTAGATTTTTTCTTTTTTTTTGCGGCATTGTTCATTATTAGTAAGTTTAATTTAAATTAGGCTTCTGATGCTAAGCCTTATATAAAAAATAAAAAATATACCAGTCAATAGTAAAAAAATATAATTTAATACTAGCCCTAAATTACATCAAATAATGTTTAAGTTTATTCATTTGTTTGTCTACTTTTGAGAAAATATAAATCAATTCTGAAAACTGAAAAAAAACTCTATATTTTTATTATATGATGCTATTATGTATAAATAAGTTCCAGCTTTAATGAAAAAATTACATTACTCTGGTTTAACCTCAAATGAATCTATTCAAATGCAAAGCTTTGCGCTCAAAGAGATATCCAATCTTTTGATTTTCCTTTAATTTAATTACATAGAACAAAAGAAACTTATTAAATGAATTAACTTATTTAGTTACAATCTAATTAAATATTATTTCTATACTATATAAGTAATTCATACAACGTTTTTCTTGAGCAATAAATTAAAGAGAAATCTTTCTTTGAATTTAATGGAATTCTTTTGACTTTAATTTTACGCGAAAACGGCTGTTAATTATAACTAGACTCTACAGTTGTACTTACATATATAAAACATACATTTTAAAAGAGAATACCCGATAAGAATAAAGCTGCACTGGCATCTAATAAAATATATTAATAAAATGTTTGAATTGTTTTTTATCTGAAATAGCGACCCTGGCTATGTCTATAAGCTTATTATTGTTAAAAAAATAAGTTTATTTTTTAGCCACTTTTATATTCCACAACGTGCCAATTGACACCTACCAAAATAATATATATATATATATATATATATATATATATATATATATATATATATATATATATATATATATATATATATATATATATATATATATATATATATATATTATGTATCTATATATTAGTTAGCTATCTATGCTATAAGCTACATCGAATCTACAATCGAAGTACTGGACATGCAACCGCGTAATTTATAAATATTTGGCAGTTCATGCTGGCGAGTTCAAATTCACAATTTATAATATTCTCTTGTTTTATCTAATATCAAATCTCTAGTAAGAGATGACTAAAAAATATCATTTTCGGCATATTATAGACTTGTTTGAAAATAGAAAATGTTTGTTATAGGAGATGCGACAAAGCCCGTTCATATACTCGTACCTACATGCAACATCCAAGTTTGCCGTAGTGCTCTATTTACATGACAGTAGCAACACGCTACGAGCACTCTAGCGTTGATAGCAGTGACCGTGCATTTATTAACAGAGAACGTAGTGTTTACATTGAGATTGGTCTCATTTTGATTTAATTAAAAAGGTTTCCCAATACCATAGAAGTATAAATTGCTTAAAGTTTAAGACACAGAGTTAAAGATTTATATGAAAGCAAGTAATATAATCTACATAATATATGTATTTGTCAATAAAAAATGATAAAGAAGAAGAAGAAGAAAAAGTCCATATATGAAAGTAGGATTTCACTGTCTATCTCAAAATTATATATACATGGTGTAACGCGATCCACGTATCAATGGTTGTCGGCTAGAGGACCTCAGTACCTCCTTTTCACCCTCACATATGTTAGCCGATTTTCAGTTGTTCAGTAGATATTTTAGAATTTGTGACTTAAAAAAAAACCGAATTCTTGAAGAAAATTAGCAAATACAGCTCGACTGTTGAGTCTTTACTTGTGTTTTTTTTTTCTCAATAAAGCTCAATAGTAGGCCTTTTTTATAATGTAATATGTGAAAAATATCGGCTTATAAATCTTAAAAATTAATTGGAAACAAGAATCATTTTTAAATAAGCAATTTAAAAAAAACTTTTAAGGCCTGAAGCGGATAAAAAGGTACTGGAGATTTTTATCCAGACATAATTTTAAAAACTACTAGTATTATTATAGAATAAACTCTGAGAGTTTCATAGGCCCAGCTCAAAGCGTGTGACAGCGTGAGTATGGAGATAATTTGAGAAGGATGCTGGGTTGGCTATTTTAGGAATGGGGAATTCGTTATAGGAAAGGGAAAAGCTATAAATATGGCACAGGACAGGAAGTGAGTTAAATGTAAGGAGAATCGTCCCTCGATTAATATTATCAAAAACAGTAGCATCGGATTTAATTGAGTACACATGCTTGCAAACCTCCGCTTGTGAAATAGAAGATAAAAGGAAGAGTTTGATTGCAGGATTAGATTGTAATGACAAGCAGTAAAGAGTTTTTGCTTTTGTGTTATTAGCCAAAAATTTACAATAATAAATAAAATAAAAAACAAAAAGTAATACATTTGGATTTATTAGACATTTTAGTTTTAGTTAACAATTTAAATTCTATTACTAATTTATTATTTTTATTGTGATCATTTATAAATTAATTTAATTTCATTTCATCATTATGTTACATTATAAATTTATTATTATATAATATTAATTTAATTATAAATTTAGTTTCATTTCATTAGTATAATATTATGTATTTATTACTTATTATTATACTTATTTAGTTATAATTTTTTTTAATTTAATATCCTTAAGTTATATTTGAAAATAAAAAATATCTTAACATTAAATGATCATCCATGCCAGAACCCCTCTCATGTGAGAGTAAAGGTCTCCTCCAGACTTTTCCATTTCCCTCTGTTTTTGGCTGTTGTAATCCAGTTTTTACCTGCTACTTTTACTATGTCGTTTTCCCAGCGAGCTATTGGTCTCCTTCTCTTTCTCAAGCCTGCAGAGCCCCGCCACAGCGTCAGTGTAGAAGTCCGGCGGCCGTCGTTTAACCCTTAAAAAAATATAGCAAAGACAAAGAAATAACAAAATTTAAATGTTTTAAATAGCTTTTCCGTCTGTAATTTACATAAGCGACTGTACACTTACAGCATAAATTATGAACTTGAAGGAGATAGTAATGTGCATTTATAAAATTAATGAAGAGTTTAAATGAGAATTTCATTTCAAAATTAATATTTTTTTAAATTATATATTCTAGAGAAAAATGTAAACTATTTGGCGAAAAATTGGCTTTTTGAATTCTTTTAAGTATCACTGGAACACTACGACCCAATATATCGCTAAAATTATATTTCATTTTTTTTAGAATAAATAAGTCAGCTTCACTCTGTATCCCGTATACAGCAAAATAGGCAGAGGGAACCAAGTCTTAAGCCGCTCTGTTCCCCACTTTCTCAGTGTACAAGAATTGACTTAGAAGAATTCTGCCAAAAACAATAAAAGTTAGTACGTCGTGCGAGCATTGTTATGTATCATTGATAACTACAATTGTAATAAATTTTTATTTACCACGTTGTCCTACTTCTGTTATCCTATATATAGTTATCCTATATATTTTATTCTATATCCACACAAAACATAAAGAGTCACATATTAATATAAAAATAACCTATTTAATACATGAACGGGTACGTATGCATCAATAAATTTGAAAATTTTTCATTATTAAAAAAAATGTATGAAAAAAATTGATGCGAGATGAAATCAATGATGAAATGATGTAATTAAATAATACATTTATACTTATATATTTTTTATTATTATTAACAGAACAGAAAGTAGAGCTTTCATATAATTTTCAATATCCTTAATTTTGTCGTAAATACACGGTTTCCATAATTTCGATGAATCATTTAGAAAAGTTTAAAGTTAAATGATTCATATGCAGGATGCAGGTATGCTCGTTAGGTTAAATAGATAATACTCTACGTGCTTCATCTGCGCCAGTAACGTGACAGTTTAATTTTCTTGGTAAATAGTGATGTCGCATCAGTACGATCAAAGGACGTTCCAAAGCTCTGGTTTCAAAGCTTATAGTAGTCTAGTTATATTTATACAAGTACTAAAAGCTCATTTAACTATTATTAGGCCGTCGGCGTGGCACAGGGGCTTAAGTGTGCGACTATAAACGCGGCAGGTTGATGATGATGACAGGCTTTGATTCCCACTTGAAGAATTGAAATATTTTACATTTTCATTTCCTTTTTGTGGTAACGAAGCAAAGCGCGGAGTTGAATTCCGCTACTCAACACGCAATGCCTCCAGAATCCGATTAAATGTGGAATGGAAGTACCTTAAAAGCAACTGAGATATTTTATGTTACCTTACGGGAAGAGAGGTGGGATTGTGGTGTAGTATGTAGGTTAATTTTTATTTCGGAATTTCCGCGGGATTGGGGAAAACGCGTTTCTCGTACTCGTAACGCTGCCGCCTACTTCGATATGAAATTTGAACTTGAAATTTTGTCATACGAAATTTTATGCGAACAAAATCAAATAAAATGCCAAGAGATTACATAATATACAAAGAATAAATAAAATTAAATCAATATTCGCATAGGTAAAGCGGGCGAAGCTGGGCATGGGCTGCTAGTTATAAAATATAAATCAATTAAATTATTAACATAATACGGATTTAATCGTTTCAATTGCCTAATGACTGCTATGATAATTTAAGTGTACCTACATCCAGTTTAATTATCCATTGAAAATGATAATCTATTCTAATATAATAAAGCGGAAGAGTCGGTTTGTTTGTTTATTTAAACTCTAAGATGTCTGGCAGAGGAAACCTAGTGTTAAGACACTCCGTTCCCCACCTTCTGCTGAAATCTGGAGGCATTGCGTGCTGAGTGGCGGAACTCAACGCCGCGCTTTGCCTCGACACCAGAGCGAAGAAGCAAATGGAAATATTAATTTAAATAAATATTTCATTTCCTCGAATGGGAATCGAACCACAACCACTCGCGTTTACAATCACACTTTGTGCCTCTGCACCACACAGTCCCTTCTTAGTGGA
>JAATLQ010019316.1:3969-24568 GCA_013421005.1 Heliconius erato x Heliconius himera
AGGAGCAAGTGGTGCAAGTGACCGCGGCGGGCGCGGCTCTCCTGGGCCCCCAATAGCGCAGGCATGCAGTGGCATGGCGGAGGCTGCGGGCACGTCGCGTGGCCTCCGCGTCTACAAAATTGTAGTCCTCGGCGACGGGGGTGTGGGGAAGTCCGCGGTCACATTGCAATTCGTTAGTCACAGCTTTCTGGATTATCATGATCCTACAATAGGTATGCTATTCTATTTAACTCTTTCGTACACTTTAGTACTGTTTACTTGTTTTAATACAATAAATATTATTAGCTTATTTTTTAACCATATGGAAAAGATTTCTATCATATCAATTATTTTTCTATATTTTACTGTATAAATAAAGTCTTAAGTTATTATTATGTTAAATAAATATTTTCGTTATTAAATAGAAAGTAAAAAAAAATAATTGAAGAATCAAAAAACTTTTACAGAGGATTCATATCAGCAACAAGCTGTGATTGATGGCGAGCCAGCATTGTTAGATATCTTGGATACAGCAGGACAGGTAATTTATCAAAATTGTATTATTTTGTTATATTTACAGTAAGGTAGATTGAATGTAGCATTGTTTTATTTATTTTGTGCAATAGCACAATCCAAGCTGTTAAATATTTATCTTAAAAATTATTTTGATTTCCTGCATTTTTCTTTTAAGTTTGTGCTATTATACATTCTTTATTTCATAGTGTAATAATTTTATTGATAAACCAAATAAGTAAACAAATAAAGATTTCTGCAACTTCTTTTACTATCACAGGATATAATATGAAATGGCAAATATAGTAAAAGTAGTATTCCATTTTATTATTTCTGTTTATATAGAGCCAGTGTTAATGAAGAAACCTTTTTTAAATTTATTGTATAAGTTCTATTTTAACAAGTTATTTAATAATGTTTTTGAATCCATCATGGTCCTCCATCCATCCATTGTGTATATAACTTATAAAGGAATAAATGATGTTATTTTTGCAGAAGTATTGAGTTCCACCACTCAACACATAATATATTGAGATACTCTGTGTCTGGTGGAAAGTGGAAACAACTACAAGACACACTTTGAAATTAAGTTCCCTCTGTTCACATGTGCTAAAAAAATATGTTGGATGGTACAAAGGAGCTAATATAGTTTTTCTTTATTAGATGCTTAAAAAAATCTACATTCTTTTATTCACTATGACATGTTTTTTTAAGTTTTTATCTGTTATTTAAACATTTTAAGGGCCACCACTGGAAGAGAGTTATTACAATACATTATATAAAAAAATAACATAAATAAATAAATCAGCTTCACGCTGTATCCCGCACACTGCAGGGTAGGCAGAAGGAACCTAGTGTTAGACACTCCATTCCCCACTTTCTGCCGAATTTTGGAGGCATTTTGTGTTGAGTGGCAGAACTCAATGCTGCGCTTGTCCTCGACACCAGAGCAAAGAAATGGAAATATAAATTTAAGTAAATATTTCATCTCCCCGAGAGGGGATTGTCCCCACAACTAGTCGGTTTTACAGTCACACCTTGTGCCCCTGCGCCACGGCTAATATGAGTTGTTAGGCGCCACAGACTTTTTGTCCATGCCTTTTTTATTCTTGATTGCTTAAAGTTATTGTTGTTGGTTTCTTTTTTAAATGTGAAGTGAACATTTATATTTTTAATGGTCAGCATCCATTTTTGTCAATGTTTGTGATCGAGGTTTGTGCTTGTTGGTCATGTTCTTTGCAGTGCAGTTAGTTGGTTTCACAATATTTTTATTGCCTCCTCAACTCTGTAGGATATCTCCATTTTGATGTTATGTTCCAATATATCAGTCACGGAACCTTAATTTCCCCGCCGAATGAACCGGCCGATAGCGTCTTCCTCGACTTCAGTGTAGTTGATCCTTCCTGATAATGCGGCGGATTTGCGGCGTTGAGTTCTGCCACTCAACACGCAATGCCTTCAGAATTCGGCTGAAAGTGGGGAACGGAGTGTCCTAACACTAAGTTCCCTCTGCCTACCCTGCAGTGTGCGGGATACAATGATGAAGCTGTATTTGTATTTATTTGTATTTATAAGAGAGAGTAAGAGTCTTGGCCTTTGATGTGTTCGTTCATTAAAATGGATTATTAAGGCTTCATCCACGATAAGTCTTGCGGGCTTTTCTGCAACACTATTTACCAGAATAGAGGCGATCGTGCGGAGTTCGATTTTTGCGTCCCTGGTGCAACGAAAAGTGAATTTACCCCTGAGATACTCGGCTGCCTCAGTAGTTGTAGTTGCTATCAGATCACTATAGGAGTCAAAATTGTTGACCACCCAGGTGGACTTTCCGCAGCCAGGAACGCCATTCACACATTGTATGTCCAGTGGCTCCCAATGCTCTCAGATGCTGGTTGGATTGTTTGAGGTTTGAGTCGTCAGCGATGTGTTATGTATCCTTTGTTAGAGTGTGACATTGGGTTCCATCACCTCAAATACAATGTATTGTAATTGTGCAGAAATAGGAGAATTTGAAAAAAGACTGTAAATATTTTTAGGAATGTTTGTATGTAGGCATTTGTGAATATTTCTTTTATATTTTAAACTACTTTAGCAGTTTCATAGAATAGCAGTTTGACAGAGGGAACCTAATGTAAAGACATCCCATTTCCCACATCCCAACAAATTTTAGAGACACTACGTGTTATGCGGAACTCAACACTGCACTTGGCCTACCAGAGCGGAAAAAATTTAATAATTTAAATATAATAATTCCTGGACCTGGCCAATCATAATGTCCCACTGCGCCACGACAGCCTAGGGATAATAAGATAAATTATTTCTCCATCAACAGGTAGAGTTTACAGCAATGCGAGAACAATACATGAGGTGTGGGGAGGGATTCATGTTGTGTTATTCAGTGACAGACAGACGGTCGTTCCGCGCCGCGGCCGAGTACAAACGATTGCTCGCTCAAGCTCGACCATCCGAGCGGCTACCATTGGTCCTTGTTGGTAACAAGTTGGATTTAGCACCTAGATTTAGACAGGTTTGGATTTAATTTTTTTTAGTGTTTTGTTTTTTTTTCTTGCTATATTTAATGAGGCCATTCGTGGTGCAGCAGCACAAAGTGTGACTGTAAACCCGATTGGTTGTGGGTTCGATCCCCGCTGGAGGAAATGAAATATTTACTTAAATTTATATTTCCATTTATTCGCTCTGGTGTCGAGGCAAAAGCGCGGCGTTGAGTTCTATAACTCAACACGCAATACCTCCAGAATTCGGCAGAAAGTGGGGAACGGATTGTCCCCACTTTGTTACCTAGTGTTAAGACAATCCTTAACACTAGGTTCACTCTGCCTACCCTGCTGTGTGCGGGATACAGCGTGAAGCAGATTTTTTTTTTATATTTAATAATCAGTAGTAGTAAAAATAGCCTTTATATTTAATTTTCGAAAAATGAACACGCTTATTTTTGCGTACAGCAATCCTTTATTCAACTTTGTATTTTGATTAATATAATTCAAATGTTGTAGGTAACAACAGAAGAAGGCAAAGCGCTCGCGACGCAACTAGGGTGCCCGTTCTATGAAACATCTGCGGCGCTACGCCATTTCGTAGACGACGCCTTCCACGGACTTGTGAGGGAAATACGTCGGCTTGAACGTCAGCGACAGGTGAACTTTTATTAATGTTTTCATTACATTACATTAGTAGCAAAGACCAGTCGTAATGCAGGGGCACAAGCGTGTGACTGTAAACGGAACCGATTGTGGGTTCGTTTGCCATTTGAGGAATTGAAATAATTATTTAATTTTATTTCTTCGCTCCGATGACGAGGCAAAGCTCGGCGTTGAGCTCCACACAATACGCAAAGCGTCTAAACGCGGAAAGTGTGAAGCAGTGTTTTAACACTGTGCTCCCTCTGCCTGCCCTATTTCATGCGGGATACATAAGTAAATTCACTCTTAATTTCCTTTTTTACCTTCACGCTGGTACATTCGAGGTAGTCTTCGTATCCGTGTCGTAGCGGATAAGTTCCAAGACCGAGCGTCGGCTTAAGAGCTATGTTTCAAGGAGTGCTTTGTTCTGTTTCTCCCTGGAGTTAAAACGATTATTGGATGTCATAATGTAATTATAAGTAATACAATTGTTTTGTCCTACAGTCCTCTCTCCTGGGCACGGGCATAGTGTCCGGGGGCGGGCGGCGGCGCTGGCGGCGTCTACGCAGCATCTTCGCCCTCGTGTTCCGCCGACGACGACGACAACCCACTTGATCTAAGTATTTTATCCAACTCTACAACACCCGTTCTAAATCTCTATGATGCTGATCAAAATGATGCTATTTATTATGTCTGAAGTGAAGGTAAATATTGAAATGATAAATAACGCCATCAATTTGATCTGAAGTATTTTACCTTACGCCTATTATTTACCTATATTACCTAATCTAACTTAAACAAAATTCCGTTTTTTATGTCTGGAGTAAAGTAAAGTAAATATTGAGCCAACGACTCCGTATACCAACTCGATCTAAGTATTTTACCCTATAATGTCTATTTACCTAAATAATCCTATTGGTATGTATCAGAAAAGGTAAATAATGAGTGTATGAATTTTAAGGTTTTTTTTTTTAATTTTGTTTATTTGGAGCCATCGCTTGGTAAATTGGTCTCTCTCACACTTTGTTTTAAGTTTTATGTTCAAACTTGGTTTTGAGATTTTTTTTATAAATAATAGTAATGTAACAGAAATAAAGAAACAAAATTTGAAAATGAAAACGTAAGTAAATTTACAATAATTAATATTTACATAAGCGAATTTATTTTTAATTGTAATATTATTTTATATTGCAAAGAGAGATTGATAAATTTATTTATCTATGTACGTAGTTTAGGGTCAGGTGCCTAATTTTCCACTACCTCAAATCAATGCTAAATTATTTAGTAAGTTGTGTTCTATGTGAAGCTGTAGCCATATTTAGAGCTATTATATATAAATTATTAATTAGTTTAAGGTACGTTGGGGGTAAGATTGCTGATGGGTCAAGATAGTATAGATCAAAGTAAGAGCTGTTTGGGCAATTTTTTTAACGTTAGTCACTCATCGCCAAGCCGGCAATGGCGTCCGTTCTACTAACATTAAAAAAATATACTTTTTAGAAAATATATAGAAAAAATTACGTAGCGAGGCTTAAACCCGCGGCTCTTGGACACCGTCCAAGCCTTCTGAACAACTAAGCCATACGTTCATACGTTCAGCTAGCTACATGTTGGTCACAGCGCTTGATCGGTTACCAAGAGGCGCGGTTCCCGTTCAAATTTTTATATGTTTTCTAAAACGTATAGTTCTTTTCTAAGTGTGGAATAACACTTTAAAAAAAAGGTAAAAAATAATGCCTAATTAAAAAGCGAGTATTTTTTTCTATACAGTCAGGACCCATTAGCAATCTTACGCCAACATACTCTATATCTTCTTGTTGTATATTACTTCCTCATATCCATATATCGAAAAAAATATTTACCTATATGCATTTCTACCTCTTTTGTACTATTAAATCGTTCAATTGACGTTCCTGCGTAAAAGCCATTTTATAGTTAAAACACGTATATATAATATGTTTTTTATCGGTCGACAATCATCGTCTTGTGTAGTCAAGTTTTGTAGTTTATTAAAAAAAATATATATTATTCATTCAAATTTAGGAACCCAATTAACAAACTTATTTCGTAAAATTAGAACCCATTGTAGGCCTAATTCTATTTAGAATCGTATATTTTATCTGTGTACTTAATTTATTAATATCAAACAAACGTGACGTACAGTTGACACGTTCAGGGCTTAAACAAAATTATATTTAAACAAATATGATCCAATATAATTGTGAATTGTATTATATTATAATATGAACGTAAATCCCTTTAAAAATAACAATACTTCTATTCTTAGAAGTAGGTCAAAAAATTTTCAGATATATTTTTCCCTTTCATTATTTGTAACTGTAATAATTATATTAAATTAAAATACAGTGCTAAAAATTTGTTGAACAAAGACACTGTTTTTCTTAGTTGAAATCGGCCTATCCTTTTTATATATTTCTTGCATTTTGATTGTTTTGAAGTCTTCAGTATCACCTTTTAAAATACACTTTAACGTCAGAAAAAACTAAAAATTTGTCATTGACGAGACTCCTTCACATGTAAAGCGTACGTAATAATTTAAAAAATTATCTTCTACAAATCTTACAGTTCTCCTTATTTTAATCTAGATTTCTTCAATCTTTTATCTTAATACGGAGAAAAAACAATCTACCCAAAGCCTAATAAACTGGCCTCATGTAAAAAATGTCTTCCGCAAAGGAATCCGATAAAGCAATAATAATATATATATAGTGTATTGTTTGACATTAAAATATTATTGTCGTATAAAATTCTATAAATACATTGTTTAGATTATATTTACAGTATGCATAAAAGGGAATTCAAATGGTGGGAGATGTTTATTTAAATAATAATTAAATTAATTAAGAAATTATAAACCCCATTAGGTGATTTTGCGATCTAAATGTTTAATATTATACGAACGGCACGTTTATGTGATCGTTTTAGCGGTCGGACTTGGCTTGGCTAATATTGTGTTGGTGTAAAAGAGTAAGCCAGGTTAATAAATGTTAGAAATTAGTCGTGGCGATCTGTTGGTATTTGGCATAAGAAAAATGATATATTTATTGTCATTTACAAATGTAGAATAAAAAAAATGAGAGCGAAATTTGAGTAATTAGGGATGTTGACTTTCGCTTTAATAATTATTTTATTGTGATTCCAAAACAAACGATTTAAAGATGGGAAAAGTGTGCATAATCCTTGAAGACCATCAGTACTTGTAAAAATAATATAAATTGGGAACTAATAAGATGTAACAAATAAATTATCAGTAAATCTGTCGAAATGAGGTAGTTAGCTTGGTTTTGATAACTTGTTAAACCATTTCAATCGTTCATTATTTTGCTAATATTCACGTCAACATCCTTTTGGAATTATAAAATGGGAATTGTACTGTATTATTGTAATAAAAAAAAAACTTAGACCATTTGAATTTTCTAGGATACAGTTTAAAGTTACTTTAGTAGCGTTGCATTATAGTGACCTAGTGTTGTACCCCGAATCCGTGTAGTGGAGATAAAGTTAGTAATATTGATATAGGATTTTACATTTATTAAAATTTATCAAAGAAAATTTGCTTACACGAAAAAATGAAAGGGTCCGTTATAATTTATTAATATTGTTAATAAATAAAACAATCAAATTAATTCATATGTCGTCAAATCCTCGGGATGAATTGGAAAATTTACTTCTATTTTTTTTTACCTACTTTATCTAAATAAACGGGTAAAGTAGTTAAGCTCCAATATAATTTAATTTATGGAACTTTCAGAAAATAATAATAATAATATATAAGAATTAAAACAATTGAAATTATTAATTGAACCAAAAAATGCAAATATTTGAAAATACTGTAGGTACCTAATTCAAATTTAAAAAATGTGTAATTATTTTACAGTGCCTGTTTTTATAAAAAATTTTTGTTCTTATAAGAGAGCCGAGAGCCTTGTATGTAACGTATAATTATTTTACAGTGCCTGTTTTTATAAGATTTTTTTGTTCTTATAAGAGAGCCGAGAGCCTTGTATGTAATGTATAATTATTTTACAGTGCCTATTTTTATAAGATTTTTTTGTTCTTATAAGAGAGCCGAGAGCCTTAAAACCCAGTGAAATTAAGAAAAAAAAAACGTGTTTAGATAAATATAAACAATATTTGTCTCCATTACGAGTAGAGGTAACGTAGTATTTAGTAGATTCCGCCCATTATCCGGTTCATTATCAAAGTTTGATATTTGGAACAGAACATGGAAGTAAATAAGTTTTAAATGGCATATAATTTATAAAATATATTATTTTACAATATTAATTTATAAATGTTGTAATTATTGCAAATTTTATCTTTTGCTTTAGATTCGACCCTGAAGTACAATTTAAGTGAATAAGATATTTTAGCGTGCCCTTCGTGTTATCTGTGTGACAGAGACAGCAATAAAACATAAATAAAAAAATATATTTATATAATAATAATTTATTTATTTGGCGTGTGTGTGATTTTAGTGTTGTGAGATGTCGATATTTAATGTAACGTTAGGTCGATACGCACAAATTTTAGAGTAGCGGTTAATGTGAACTTGACGATATTTTAAGTCACGCTTAGACAATTTTTCATTATGAAATGTCAACATGCGAGAGATTTTTTACTCGAGATTTTTTAACTGTCTAAAAATTAAAACCTATGAAATTGGGTAACAGTATTCAACAATTATATTATTATTTGAAATAAAGGCACAGATCATTACAAAATAAGTCGTATTTTATTATTAGCTGTCTAAGTGTGACTTTTAATATTTTCAAATTAATGCCCTCAGTACCATGGTGTCAAACTAGAGTATTTATAGATAAAAGTAATTATAAGTAAAATGAGCTTCGCGGCACTTGTCGCTGTACACCCTGTGTTGGGTTAAACTTCTTGATAATCTGTGGCTTGCATTTATAAGTTCATTATTTATTTTCTCATTAATAATTTAATGAACGCATATATCTTTAATAATAATTATAATTATGTTACAATAATATATTAATTATGTATTTAATAAATCGCCATTTAATATTCAGTTAAAATTTTGTTGACACGTTCGATTTTATTTTTAATTTATTTATATATAAGAATATTTAAAGCAACTTCTTTATTTACATACAGGAATTGTGATGATGATCATATTTGATGATGTGTTCAAAATATATACATTTTTAAATATTTTAGTTGCTAAATTGGCCATGCACGTTACTGTAATGTCCAATATTATAAATATTATTGTGGCATTTGAAAAAAAATATGATTCCATTTTAAATTTGTTTCATAATTTTTTTTTAAATTAAAACCAATTTAATTTAGGCAGCTATATGTAATGTTTTACAAAAAATATGTTTTTCTTCATAATGGTGTTTTTAATTATATTATATTAACTGTATATAGGACAGTCCACGGTAGCGTGCGTGGCATCCATTAAAATGCCATAAATTAAATACTAGTTATTGCAAAAATATCCATTTCGCAATTATTAATGGAAACTCCCCATAGGCATCTATCTAGTCATTTGTTAATTTAAGTAAAATATTGTAGTATATCTGTGTATTGTAGTGAAAAAGATCTCGAAATGTGAAACTTTGTACTAAAATATTGATTACAATGATATATTTGTCTCTAATGAACATGGTTAAAATTGAATGAAACTCTTTAACCGGATTCATAGCATATATTTAATATTATATGTTTTAGGTCACATAACGACACTACTGCAAGGAGTTTGCCAAAATTGAATAATACTAAATTACGTGATTAGTCCGGTTAAAGAGTTTCATTTCATCTAATTAAGGTGTGTCACCGTGACATAATATGTCTTATATAAATTTTTATAATTTTTTAAAGTGTTATTCGACACTTATGAACGAAAAATACTTGTTTAGAAAAATACTTTTTTTGGAAACGTAATAATAGGAAACCGTCTAAGTTGGAAGGTCCAAGAAGCGCGGGTTCATATCCCGCTACGTAATTTTTTTAACAACAGTAACATAAATATGGAAAATGGAGAAAAGAGTTGCTTATTATTAAGGTTTCTCTGACAAACTGCGGCAGATACATGATAATTACGAAAAGGTAGATATTGTTATCTCTATGTGCATCCATATCCACATGTTCTAATCATCGGTACATACATACAGTATCAGTGCTGGTTACAGTGCACACGGTAGATGACAGTGCCATCTAGTATAAAATCGCATACAGTACGGCCGACGAGTCGTGGCCACCCTGTAGTTAGTTACAAATAGCGCAGATTTATTTTTAGGTAATTTTTTCTCAATTTTTGGTTATTTTCCTTCCGAGTGTACAATGTCCGAAAATTCAGAAAACTTAACTTCAAGGCGGCCACGACACATTGGCCGTACTGTACCCTACACAATAAAACAACCAAATGACATTATCAGTATTTATTTCGAGATTTTTTTTACTATTTCTGTAATACTAAGTCCTAAATAGTGAAAAAGACGTTACGTTACGGAACCAATCCTCGTTGTTTATTAGAAATTTTATTTACTCTGTCGCCTATATGTTTAAATTAAATTGAATTTTTAATGTTATTTATTAATTTATTTTAATGTTAGCAAATACGTTAAAACTCAACATTTATATACATTTAATCGTGTTTTCTTAAAGAAATATATAATAGAAAAGGATTAACAAGTTGAAGTTGATATATATGTTTATTAAGAGAAAAATACTAATAGTTTCTTGACCCATTGTCATAGACTTTTTCACTTTCTTATTGAAGAAGCTTGGGAGGAATTTGATTCCAAAATTTCCGAACACTTAATACCATTTATATGAAATTAATAATACCATAACATAAAAATGTTTGTTTTATTCCATATACATTGTAAAGGGTTTAACCATATTTATGACTTGTCTACTTAAAAATATGTTAATATTGTTGTAAATTTTTTTGTTTAAAAATATTGTATTTAGAATATTTTGTTATGCAAATTAATTATTTATAACACCAAATAGTACCTTTTCATATTTATATTTATAATACCTAAGTAATAACTTATGCGAAATTGTAAGAAGTGTGTAGAGGTTTTGTTGAATAAATGTCCTGTTTAAATGAATTTTGGTTTTTTTAGTCCTTCCTTCAATTGAGCTAAAGTTTACCTTTATTTTGATAATATAATGCGTATATTAAAAAAAACATTAAATATATTTTTTGTTGAAATATAAATATTATTAATAAAAAATATTTTGCGTTTTTCTTAACATATGGATTAAAATACAGGTACAGTCACTCGACACATACTTTCGTGAATACTACACAATATACGATAAATAAACACAAGGGGCCGTTCAAGTATTACGTAAGCACTATAGGGGAGCGGGGGGGTCTTGAGTTTGCTTATTTTTGATGACATAGGGGGTGGGGGGGTCTAGCTAGTAATTACGTAAGCAGAAGTTATTTATTTTTTCATATATATATATTATGGCTACATGGTAGACGTATGTATGGTAGACGATATAACTATTAGTTTTATAATATAATATATAAGTTTATTATATCTATATAGCACATTGTCAAGTCTTAATTTCAAATTTAATAAAATTCTGTGACGATTTAAGAATTTTTTCCATACAAACTTTCAACCTCTTATTTGCACCCTTAGGGGGTGAATTAAAATAAACCACGAAACACGTGTTCAATGAAATATTTTTGAGTCTGAATTTAAAGTTTTATAAAAATCGGTGCTGATTTCAATTTTTTTCCATACAAACTTCCAACCCTTATTTCATCCCTTTAGAGTTAAAATTTTTCAAATTCCCTTCTTAGTGGATTTCCAGAATTCGAAAATATAAATCTGTCCAAATTTCACGTTTCTACTATCAGCGGTTACGGCTGTGCGTGCGTCTTACCTCAGTCAGTGGGAACATGTCCTTTTATATATGTAGATACAAATAATACATCAATAAAAAATATCTTAAAAAATTATATGCCAATGTTTACGTAAGCATTGGGGGAGGGGGTAAGAGGATTGCTTATTTTTGATGACATAGGGGAGGGGGGGGTCAATAATTGCAAAAAAAACTGCTTACGTAATACTTGAACGGCCCCCAATAAGATATCTGAAATAATACTATTTAACGTACCTACTTCAGAAACCATGTGTCGTAAATGATTTGACATTTTTTCCCGACTGCTAAGGAAGGGTTATGTTTTTTGCGCGTATCTTGTATGTATGTAATATTCTTTATTACCTCGTATCTCCAGAACCGCTGAACGGATTTACATATTTGAGGTATCGTTAGATTCGTATTAGCAGCCCAAGTGTTCTTAGATAGGTGACGTTAATAAAACATAATCATGGCGGCTGTGGTACGCTATTGGACTTAGTGAAATTCTTTTTTTTCGTTTCGAAAACCACAATATGGGTATCGAATTCAAGAGCTCAATTTCAGGATTTCAAAAAGGTATATGATGATTATCATTACCATAATAAATTCTAACAAAAAAATGTAAAATAAAAATATATTTGTAAAAACAAAAACCCCGACTGCATCAAACTAAAAAGAAAATAAACAAGCCCAATAGTTTATTAGGATTAACAGTCGAGACCTATAAGTAATTTTTCAATCAATAAAATCTTTACCAGGAACCCCGCATAATTTAAAGAGGTCCCGGCTGTTAATCCTAATAAACTATTGGGCTTGTTTATTTTCTTTTTAGTTTGATGCAGTCGGGGTTTTTGTTTTTACAAATATTTTTTTCTTAGATTGAGTTATAGTCACTTCTTCATAGATAACACCTCACGTCTGTCACTGAAGTCGGATAATGCTCACGTTTTATTCTGTGATTTAATTTGGAAGCTTTTTAGAACTTTCGCCACAAATACGGTCATTTTATTAGTTAAATTATTGCTTAATTGTAAAACATTTTGTCATCCGCAACAATTTATTTCTGTTCCTTCCTTCAGGCTGCGGCGGTAGTTATTTTGATTTTAGCATCCTATTCTTTTTTTAATTCTCAATTAAGAAATGATCAGCGCGTCACTTAAAAGCTACAAGTCCTAGGTCATCTTTTAAAATACAGTCTATGGTTCTAGATTTTAAAAAGGTTTTATCTCAGGAGGTGAAAGATAGCACTTTTCACCTGCTTGCACCTGCAAACTTTTGCTTTCGGACAGGATTTCTTCGAATTCTTTCTATTACTGCTATGATTGCCTATTTCGTACGAACATTTCGTGGACGGCCAGATCTTTTTCTGTCACAAATAGAAGTTTCGTTGTATCTATCAATATATTCGGTACAAAAACATTTGACTAATACCAAGCGTGTAGAGGTTTTTAAATATTGTATTTGGCTCCATATCTGCTTTAAATAATGTAATCACAGAGATTCGGTTCCTTTTCCACTACATTTTAATATCATAAATTGTTTTCAGCATATTCGCGCGTAAATAATAAAACCTATTATATCAAAAATCGTATAAAAATTACAGATTCAAAATCCAAACGTATTTTGTTTATTTTTAAACGTTGTTACATTTTTTTTTTATGGCCAGACTAAGGATAAATTTACTAAATAAATAATAGAATAACAATAAAATATAATAAATTTAAGCCACCGTCGTGGTGCACAAGTTTGCTACTGTAAACGCGGCGTGGGTTCGATTCGCATACGAATGAAATATTTAATACTTTAATTTCTTCGCTGTGGTATCATAAGCAAAGCACGACATTGAGTACCGCCACTCGAATACCTCAGACTCAGAATATCTTTGCACTAGGTTCCCTGTGCCTACTCTGCTATATGCGGGATATAGTGTGAAGCTTAAATGATAAAAAAACTAAATATTTATTGGACAACACTTTCGTTCTTAATACTATATCTATACCAATATAATAAATCAAAAAAGTTAGTTTGTTTGTTTGTTTAAACAATAAGACCTCCACTTTCTCAAAATTATGAAAAATGATTGAATATATGAATTATATAATCTATCCTTTGGTAAATGCGGCATAATAAGAAAATTATAGGTGATATGTTAGCAAAGCCGCGAACGGGGCGCTAGCAATATACATCTATTTGAATAGATACTTCTCTAAGGGGAATGTGTTGTATCACCATTACGTTCATAAGATTTCGCGCGATTTCCTTGCTCAGGTAGCAAGACAAAGCGCGGCGGCGAATACCGCCACTTAACACACAATGCCGCGAAAAATCGACAGAAAGTGGGGATCGGAGTGTCTTAACACTACGTTCTCTCTGTCTACTCTGCAATAAGCGGCATACGGCGTGAAACTAAAAAAAAATAGACAACGCCGGGTACTTCCGTTGTTAACACTATATATATTTTAATACCTCTCGATGTATTATATGGGGAATGTGTTGTGTCGCCATTACGTATCGTAACATTTCACACTAACAATACAGATCGTAAACTTGCATTTAACGACAACAGCCGACATCTTGACCGTTGTGGCTAAGCTTGCGAGCATCTCTTGTAGCTTGTGATTCCTCGTATAATATTTATGGATACTGTGAAATAATAAAAAAAAAATATGGGTAGTGCTTATATAATATTTATTTAATTTTAATTATTAAATTGAATGGAAATCGTTGACTGTAAATGCGATAGATTGTTTATTTGATTTCCATTCAAGTTAACAAAATATTTTTCCTCTTTCTGGTAACGGGGCAAAATGCGGCGTTGAGTTCCGCCACTCAACACGCAACGCCTCCAGAATTCGGCGGAAAGTGGGGAACTGAAGTGTCTTAATGGAGTGGGCTTAACGGAACGACTGCACATTAGGTTCATAGGTTCCCTTAGCCTACCTCGCTATGTGCAGGATACAGTGTGAAGCCGAAAAGAAAACATTACTTAAAGCTTAAAAGATTTTTTTTGCTATTTTACCTCTAGTAATATTGCTGAAACGTGTCACCCGTAAAATAACAACTACAAAATTACTAATATATTCAAATGTAAAATAGTTGCAAAGCAAAATAAATAAATAAACAATATTATAACGCATAATAACAGAATTATTGTTTATTGAGAGGGAACCTCTTAAGCGTGTTCAAGTTATAATATCTCCAGCATTAATTTCACGATCTATCATCAAGGGTTAATGGCGAGGAATGGCGGGAACCTGTTGCGTCACCCGCGTTGCCTTGTCGTTTATTCAGTTTCAGCTTTCAGACTTCAGTCAGTTTGTTGTTCGTATCGCAGGAAATCGCACGCTCCTATCTCATGCGAAAATACGGACGCGGTTCCATAACTTCTTATTTAAATTAAAATTTATTTATTTATATATAATCTTTGCAAGTACATTTGGATGTTCGATTTATTGATAAATTATTATTATTAAGTATATATTGAATCTAAAAGAAATTGGTAAAATAATTTTTAACTAGCAAATAAATATAACTTACAAATATGCATTTAATAAAATTATCACGTCTTCTTGTAATAACACAAGTGTTGTCAGTCTGTCTGTCTGCTCGTTCTATATATAAGATAGGCGTTTTAATGGCATCGAGGCTGGACTCTCCTTTTGACTTGGAAAGATGCGGCCCTGCCGTGGATCTGGCGCTGGATAAAGTAAACGAGAAGTTTCTTGCTCATCATAATGTGGAGTTGCAAAAAGTTCAAGGAAGGTAGGTTTGTAAATTATATAGTACTCGTAATAGTTTTTTTTATCAGCTTTACGCCGTATCCCGCACGCGGCAGAGTAGGCAGAGGGAACCTAGTGTTAAGACACTCCGTTCCCCACTTTCTGCCGAATTCTGGAGGCATTGCGTGTTGAGTGGTAGAACTAGTATTAGTTTCCCTTACATTTGTACTTATACTATATAAAATAAAAAAAAATATATAAAATAAAAAAAAATATCTAACGAAGAAGAGAGAGAAGCTCTAAAAGAACAATCTTTTTTCGCTACGATTTTGGGCTACGAAGAATATTAAAAAGCCGGCCAAGTGTGAGTATATGTTTGGATTCCGTACCATTATCATTCATCATAATTTGTTGTATCGGAGTTCCCTTGAAAATATTTTATTCTGCTGTTTAGTATTTGTTGTTATCTTTAAAAATTTCGGCTGCGCGGTGTTTATTTCCGCTTCTTCAAAATTCGGTGGAAAGTGGGGAAAGGAGTGTCTTAACACTAGGTTCCATCTGCCTACCCTGCTGTGTGCTCGATTCGGCGTCAAGTAGATTTTTATTTTTTAGAAAAAAACACCTAAAAATAACAAAGAATAATAAATAAACGTAACCAAAGGAAAATATTCATCAAAAACTAAACAAAATTAGTCATATTATTGACGTAAAAGAAATATTTAAAAGTATTAATTTTAAATGTAATGTGTATGTAATTAAAGAAAAACAATACCAGAATAAAACAAAATTTTACTAAATCAAGAAATACAAAAAAAAATCTTTCTTTTCTACTACACGCATAAGCGAAGAGAAGCAAAGGAATATATGAATTAATAATAGACAGCAAATAACAACATAAAAATTAACAGTAAATGGAAAATATTTTAAAATTTACAAAACCTTCAACGTCGTTTGCCCGTTCGGGTCGGTCATCCCGTAACCAAGCACCGTACTTAGGCTAGGACATTTTGAATATGTGATATCTCCTAAAGTGTTTATTATAATGATGTACAGTAAAATTTTATATTTATTTTAATTAATTTGTAAAAATTACACATTACAGAGCATGCTAACAACATAAATAAGTTGCAACAAACGTATAAAAATTTCGGCGTATTTTGATAAGAACTTATGGCTTAGTGGTCAGAGCCCTCGTCGGATTCCAGGAGGCGTGGGTTCGAGTCCCGCTGCGTCAAATTTTTAAACGTTTTCTAATTAAGTATAGTTTCCGGGTTACTCAGCGACAGTTGTAATTAACATATAAATAAAAAAAAATAAATTAGCTTCACACTGTATCCCGCACACAGCAGGGTAGGCAGAGGGAACCTAGTGTTAAGTCACTCCGTTCCCCACTTTCTGCCGAATTCTGGAGGCATTGCGTGTTGAGTGGCAGAACTCAACGCCGCGCTTAACCTCGGCACCAGAGCGAAGAAATGGAAATATAAATTTAAGTAAATATTTCATCTCCTCGAGTGGGATTCGAACCCACAACCAGTCGGTTTTGCAGCCACACCTCGTGCCGCTGCGCCACGACCGGCCTCAATTAGTAATTAACATATCAGACAATAAATTGCATATCAAATAGAAGAGTAGTATGATATACTAGTATATATCGAAAATACTACAAATATGAGAAAAAAATTCGGCTACGTTCATTCCAAGTCCATCTTCTGTTTTTATATGAAATTTTATCACAATCGGATCAGCGGGTTGGCCTTGATTGCCTCACAGACAGCCAGATAGAGTTACTTTCGAATTTATAATATAAGTATGGATTGACGTAGAAATGAAACTTAATAATATTTTTATATTTTATTAACTTATATTTGTACAGAATATAAAACTAAATAAAAAATATAAATATGCACGAAGTATAAATATGTATATTCATAATTCCACATCCACCTCTATAGCAATACAAATACGTATTCCTAATAAAGTTTTGTATTTGCCTTTCCTCATATTATAACTTCTTCTTTCTATTTTATATAACTTTAGTATGGTTCAAAGAGATTTCTTCTTGTGAAATCTGAATCTAATTAAGACGACACCAGATAACCAGTTTCTCGTTTGAGAATAAAAGTTTTGTTGAGTGCGAACGTTAAAGGATTATGCTCTTGGCTTGATTAACAACACGTTAAAGTTTACCTTAATTAAAAGTAATATGGCCCAGTTATTAATAAATTTGTTTAATTTAATACGTTCGCGAATACTTCTTATTTTATGAGGAAGATATACTTGAGTATCCAAAATTTTTGGCTAATTTACTAATTTAGTATAAAATACTACCTACTGGTAGTAGTACGTATATTTAGACTGTATTCCGCATACAGCAGGATAGGCAGAGGGAACCTAGTGCCAAGACACTCCGTTCCTCTTATCCTTTGTCTAAAATAGTTAATCAAATTTATATTTAATAATAAATAATAATAATAAATTTTATTTCGCTTCGTGTCTTTTTTCGGATTCCGTAAGCAAACAACATAGCAATTATAGCATAACTTTGTTGTAACTATGCTCGTCTGAAGAGAATGTATCAAACTGAATTAATAACAAATATTACAGTCCTTTAGAGCACAGAAAAAAAAACCTTCTAAGTTAACAAAATCAAAAGATACGATCATTAAACATCGTTTTTTGCTACATTTTGTATGAAATTCGCTGCGTAATCAAAATCTATAGGGTACTTCCCGGAGCTACAGTTATGAAATTTGACACGAAGTGAGAATTAATATATATTTATAAATTCTGAAAAGTGAAAATTTGTAGGTATTTGATAGAAAAAAATAATTACAAACTTAAATTTGTAAATGCAGTTAAATATAAATTTGAATTCATTTCATATAAAATGGGTGCATACGCCCGCAAACTTAAGTTTGTCAGTTTTGTTCGCGCGTAATGAAAACCTATAGGTTATTTCCCGTAGAGCTACAATTATCAAATTCGGCAAAATGTGAGAAATTCAGTACAAATAAACGAAAAAATATGAAAAATGAAAATTTATGTATGTTGTAGATAAAAACAAAGTCGTGGTTGTAGTTCATTTTATACAAAATGAGTGCATACACTTAACCTGCTTATTAAATTATTTTATAAGTACTTTATTAATTACCGCAATTTTTTCTACATATACATACAAAACGTTTCTTTTGCCTCTGAATAACTATAGATACTAATATAGTTAGAGCGATACTTTTTATAATATTATATTTATCTGTTGTACACTGTTTCCAAAATGAGGAACTCGTTAACTGTATTTCGTTATTAAAGTATAAACTATATAGCTTCTATAATAAGCTATCTATCTCTACTAAAGCCAGTCGTGGCACAGGAGCACAAAGTGTGGCTGTAATAACACGACAGGTTGTAGTTTGGATTCCTACGCAGGGAAATGAAATATTTATATTTTAATTTCTATGCTCTGATGTTGAAATACCTTCGGAATTCGGAAGAAAATGAGGAACGGAATGTTATGTTGTGTTGTGTTGTGCACGATACAGCGTGAAGCTGATTTGATTTTGTTTTTTTTCTCATTATATTGTTTTTTCCATAATCTAAACTATGAATACAAGAAATAGGCAGTCATTATGAAATGAAGATTACATAGTCTACACAATCTATATACTTATAATAAATCTGTAGAAAAGTCGTTTCTGTACATTGAAAATATTAAAAAAAAAATTGCCAGGGTGTTAAAGGATAATTAACATAATCCATTTCCAACATTTTTGGAATTTTTGTCTGTTTGTCTGTTTATGTGAACACGTATCACGTAAAAAGTACACAATAAATTTAAGCTACTTTTATACATAATAATTTCAAATAAAACAAGGTAGGTTTTAGTGTTTATTTCATTGTAATTGCTTCACTCTATCAAAAGATATAAGTATTTAAGTTTTCAAGACGTTAATATTTGAGATAGTAAAAAATCGACACAAGTAACGCTATCTATTGACAAAAATAGTAGGTACTAACAAATCTTGATACTCTCTTTCAACACGTAACGCTATCACTAATTGCGATGATTTTACAGCGCCATCTATAGGTAATAGATGGCGCTGTAAAATATATTATAAATATAAAAAGCATACTACCGCTACACTCTATCAAAAAATAATGTACTTAAAATTTTAAAGATATTTATATTTGAAAAAAAAAAGAAACATACGCAATGATATCTATTGACTACATATCATAATGAATGTTATTATATTGTTGAGTTATTATCTGTTTAACATTAATTACGTCATGTAAGTGTAATCTATACTTATAATAAATTTAACATAAACATAGTAGTATTTTTCTAACAATGTTCGAATGGTTACAGTTCAATTGTAAGTCCAAAAGAACGACTTTAGAAACGTCTTATTTATTTGACTGTTGATAAATTTACGTATTTTTAAAGTACAATTGTTCATAGTATTAACTACAAAGTAAACTACATTGAATTGTTGGTGAAGATTACCTTCGTAACAGTCTAGCTTAATTCGTAATTATTTAACACAGTGATAAAGAATGACTTAATATTCAAAGAAATATTTTGAATAGGTTCTTCAGTCCGTTCGTTCGTTTATGTTATTAATATTTTTTTAAGAAACGTATAAAAAATAACTTTTGGGAGCAACTTCTAACTGTGACTCAAGAAAAAATGGTCTGACACTGTTTATAAAAATATCCCGCAGTATTATTTCATAACTTACAAGCGACACGTACCGACATTGCACTATTGCACCTGTATGTTGCATGTATGTATGTGCCAAGGGTATTTTAGGGTATATACCTCAAAAATCTTATAAGATAATTTTGTTGTTTGTCCGTCTGTCCGTCTGTCAAGACTATTTTGTACAAGATAGGTTAAAGGTTAGATACCTCAATGTTCAAGTCTATATTCCCTTAGAGCACAAAAAATCTATCTTCTAAATCATCGCAATCAAATGACGACGAAATATGAGGGTTTATGCTTCGTTTTTTGTCGCATTTTCTATCATAACTATAGGATAATTCCCGTTGATATACAATTACGAAATTTGTTAAGAAGTTAAAATTTACGGCACGTATAAAGGAAAATTCCAAAATTATTTTTCAAAACTTGAATATTTATTGTATTTGTGTCATAGAAAAAAACCATTAGGTACAAATTTTAATCTGTACTTAATTTAATACAAAATGACAACTTAATTAGTTATTCTTTTGGTGCTTTTGGTGTATATATTCATGAAACTGGTACGAAACTCTCGGGGCATGAGTACGACTTGAACTTGACCGAAAATGTTGATTATTTTATAGATTATATAAAAATGCCTAAAAACGTGCTTTCTATGTATATTC
>JAATLQ010019323.1:0-14747 GCA_013421005.1 Heliconius erato x Heliconius himera
GAAAATGTTATGTATGTTAAGAAAAACATTAATAATTTTACCAAAATTGGTGATTTTCATAATATTAACACTAGAAATAAGCATAATCTTGGTGCACCTGTAACTCGGTTGCATCGAATCCGTAATTCTTTTATGGGACAATGTGTACGCTTTTACAATAGGATCCCAGAAAACGTCAGAGAATTTTCTATATCACGATTTAAAAAAATTGTGAAAAGACGTTTGTGTGTTAAAGGTTACTACCAAATTAATGATTTTGTAAATGATAACACGCCTTGGGAATGAAATGCTCGCTCCAGTCTGTTTCAAAGGTACCATTGTCACAAATAATTAAATATGTATTTGTTTAAAATTGATTTTAAAAAATAGGTCCCGCTGAGTTTCTTGCGCCGGTTCTTCTCAGGTCTGAGGCATTAATTTTAGTGAACTGGTGGTAAATTTGACGTTCAAAAAATGAAGCATGTAACTTCTTATTTTGAATAAAATTATTTGAATTTGAATTGGATTTTTCCGCCTACTACACAAAATGCAAGATTGCGAGACACGTGGTAATATAAACATAATATGGATTCTGATGAATTATGGGATAGGATATTCTTATTTAGTTTTCTCAATAGAAATGTATACATATACTATTGTACTAATAATATCATTATAATATAAAGTAGAAAAATAACTTTACTTTTTATTAGATACTACAATAAAACTGTTTTCGGCCGCCTTGTTTCGTGTACATCAATCACAGTCAGCGGTTTAGATAACTACTAGCTGCGTGATTTATAGGATGCGGTGAATGAGACACGGAATAAATCCAAAAAGACATAGACAAATACTCAAATATATTTCTTTTTAAATGTGAGAATAGTTACGTATATAATTAAAAAAATCTAAAACAAAAAAATATTATAAACAAAACATACGGTTTTGTGCAATTTTGTTATATCCATTGTTGTCACTCTTTTAACACAACGCAAGCATTTAATAAAACAAAATTAAAAATTTTAAAAAGACAAATAAACATAACAAAGACCAGTCGTGGCGCAGACGCAAAAACGTGTGAGCGTAAACGCGATAGGTTGTGGGTTCGCTTCTCACTCTAATAAATATTTTTTTTATATTTTAATTTCTTCGCTCTGGCATCAAGACAAAAGCCCGGCGTTGAGTTGCGCCACTCAAAACGTAATGCTTCGAAAGATTCGGAAATTGGGAAACAGAGTGTCTTAACACTTGGTTCCCTCTGCCTACCCTGCTACATGAGGGATACAGCGTGCACCTGAAATTAAAAAACCAACCAACTAATATAATATTTATGTAGTAATAACTTTTGTTTACTATAAAATCTTATAAATCATTCATAATTATATTATTTTTTTTAGCTTTACGCTTTACCCCGCGTAAAGCGTAAAGCTAAAAAAAATAATACACGCTACATCTACGACGAGATTATATACAAATAATTTTTAACAAAAAAAAACCATTCAATTTCTACCGGTTTCTATAATCAGAACTTGGTTAAGTTCTGACCTAAAAAACTTTTATCAGACTTACTCAATCGTCGGTCTATCGTCAATATCGCTTCACCCAGTCAAAAATTCTGAGGTAACAAACATAAATAAAGATAAAAAGCCTATTTTATTACAAAAACTTTAAACTTTGATTTCACTTTGAGTGTAGAATGACCGAATCCAACTCAGCACTTAAACTAAGCAGACGGCAGAAATATGTATATGTTTATGATAAATCATTTCTGTCTAAGATTATAGTTTATACCCAGAAATAAAATTCATTCAGGCACTCTTATGGATTTTGCAGAAGATTTTCACATAGTATGTAGTATAAATCTTTTATTGCTGTAAAAGCTATCCTCGACTTAAACAGATTGGACGTACTTTTATCTTTTAAGAAGTTCGAAATTATTTCTCATAACAGTAAGCCTGGCTAACCACTATCATAACAATAATGTATTTTAGTAAAACTTTCAATGACTGCAGATGAATAGAACAAGGGGAAACTTTTCGTAACATGTGGAACTTTGTGAAAATTTTAACAATTTCACTTCGTGTATCTTTCTGGTTAAATCGCGTGATCTGTGCACTTACACCTGCCAACTTCCTTCATTATTTTTTTCCTATTTTATTCTAAACCTACGTGATATAACGTTTATTGCACTCATTTAAATTTTAAAGTTAAAATAATTAATTTTCAAATTAATTTTTTCATTTCAAGATTCCAATTAAACCGAAATGAGAAATTATATTGCTTTAGTAATATAATTTCATATACATTGATATCAATGTTAATAATAATTTCATTTCGAATTATTAAATGTTAAAAAGCAATATGCCAACAGTGAAATTCTCTTCTATGGCACGTTTTCATACCAATGTGATGAGTAAGATTTGTCAACTCGAGCAATTCGAGTTGCCATGCCACAACATAATTAAACTCAAATTTCTTCATATGCTACTGAAATCGACTATCTAGATCAGTGGTTCCCAACCGGTGGTCCGCGGACCACCAGTGTGCCAACCAAGCCTAAAAGTGGTCCGCGAACAATTTTAATTTTATGACTGGGGATGGTGAGGCGAAGGTTCTGTTTAATTATCACAGTTAGTTTTTAATATACCTACATGCATAGTGTCCCTGTCCCTGCCCACTGGACCACTTTTATATCATTCTTGGTAGTCCCTGCTACCAAGAATGATATAAAAGTGGTCCTTGATCAAGAAAAGGTTGGGAACCCCTGATCTAGATAGAGTATTTAAAGTATTTCAACTCTTTAGACTCTTACAAATTATAATATATGAGATTTTCTAAATATAAATCATGTTGCATTTGAAAATTACTGATATTATTTTTTATTTACAGACAAAAATTTCGTAATCAAGCTTTCATGTAAAATTTTATTTATAACTAAAATATGTCGAAGGAGATTTGATTATGACAAATTTATAAAACGACTAAACGGATTGTTAAAAGTACGAGCTACATACGATTTCTTTTTTTGTAGCTTCACGTTGTATCCCGCATATTCCATGGTAGGCAGAGGAAACCTATGACCTTAGTGAAAAGGCATTCCCTTTGCATTGAGCCACTTCCATTCTACACTTTCCACCGAATTCTGAAGACATTGCGGGATTAATTAAATTAATTTAATTTAACCAGAGCGACAGAACGGAAATAATATAAAATATTTTGCTTCCTCAAGTAGGAATCAAACCCACAACCATTTACAGTCGCACACTTGTGCCCCTGTACCACTACTGACTTCAAATTCATTTTCATTGAACATTCTGTTTTTTTATAAAAAAAATATCATTTCACATGTGAGTATGATATTACATCTATTCTATTTTTACTGGATGATGAACCGACTCAATAAGACGACAACTTAAATTGGCAAGTGCGATGAACAGCGAAGAAACTACTTCGATCAGCAATTTCTTTAAGTAAGTCATTTCATCGAAAAGCAACTCCGTAGAGTTAAAGAATTCACCGCGTTTTTTTATCATCATCATATCAATATTATAAATGTGAATATAAGTTACTTTGTTACGTTTTCACACGAAAACTGCTCAACCGATTATCATGAAATTTAAACTTATTTTTATATTATGTCCAAAGGTTGTTTACGTGAAGTGTTGTCCATGTTTTTAGACACTTAAATCAGCTTCACGCTGTATCCCGCACACAGCAGGGTAGGCAGAGGGAACCGAATGTTAAGACACTCCGTTCCCCACTTTCTGCCTAATTCTGGAAGTATTGCGTATTGAGTGGCAGAACTCAACGCCGCGCTTTAAATACTTATTATATTTTTTTAATAAAAGTATTATTTACACTTAGAAAACGTATAAAAATTTGAACGTAGCGGGACTCGAACCCGCGCCTCCTGGAAACCGACCGCTCTGACCACTAAGCCATACGTTCACATCAAGCTACGTCGAAATTTTTATACGCTTGTTACAACTTATTTATGTTGTTAGCATCTCTGTAGGGAGATTTTTACAAATTTCCGCTACCCAGATAATTACTAAGAATTATCGTCTGGCAAGGGAAGATACTATTTATTAAATATTTTTAAACATTTTTAAAGTGTTAATCCACATTTAGGTAAGAAAAATACTTACTTAGAAAACGTAAGTAAAAAGTATTTTTCTTTTCTAAGTGTGGATTAACACTTTAAAAATGTTTAAAAAAGTATTATTGTTGTAACAGAGACCGACTAATATTCTCTTAAATAGATTCATGAATGAGAAGAAAATATCTCTAAATTTGTACGGTTCTAACTTAAACAAACTTTCTAAAGGTTACAATACAAAATTAAAGACGTACTTACAAACTTCGGCGACGAATAAATAAATCATTTAAAGCTTATTAAGTGTTTTAAGTGTTTCCATAATTAGATTTGCTTACTACATTATTTATGTTTAATTTAAAATTTTATATAAACATAAAAATATTAAAATAAAAATATATGATTAATACGTGTTTTCATGTTTAAAAACGGGGCTATCGCAACCGTAGCGTAACTACACAGCGAGCGGCTGTAAACGCAACGTTTGTGGGTTCGAATCTCATGTAGGAAGATGTATTGTTTTTATTTACTCAATCTGATAATTAAACAAATCTTGTGTACTTCCAGCTTTGAAAATAGGGCGGAAAGGGAGTAACGGAAGTTTATTCTGTCTATTCTGCTATATGTGAAATATACCGTGAAATTACAAAAAAAATCTTTCATATTTGAAAATATATAATAATGCCTGAAAACTAAATAAAATGAATTGAGTGAAGAGCGTCTTTAAACATTTAACAAAAAAATACATTCTAAAAATATGAATCAGCTTATTTCAAGAGTTGTGTAAATCTTGGAAAGTACGGTGTACGAACGAAATAAAAAAATATATTCATCTTGAAAATATTATAAAATACAGATTGTTTATTCTCGTATTAAAAAAAATATTATGGTACATACACTGCAAAATATTTCACTATATTTTATTCCTATAAATTTGACAGTAGGTGGCAGAAATTCATATTTTAATGTGCATACATTTTGAATACGCTACATGAGATGTGAGAAATATGTTATTTGGAATTGAATTGGTTAAGTAAAATACCACAATGAGTCACAGTATTTTCTAATATTTAGTTCGATATATTTTGACTCTCACAATTGCGTTTCCTATTAGATAGTTTTAATATATAATATTTAAATAATTTACAAAATATAGAAGTTTATATCAGCTTTTAGAAAGCTGTAAAAATAAAACAAAAATATTTGTATCTACTTATTTTTAACATACCTATCACCTGCCACTTCTAAATTTATATTCAATAAATACATTCTATGTTTATACAAAAATGATGTACTCACATATACATATGTCTACGAACAATTTTTTTTTCGGTTTGTTCGTCAATCAAAGCCTGGCGCTACAAAGGAGACCAACCCGCATACACAACTCAAGAACACTACAACAATCCTATCCTATTCGATCGTCACTCTATATTTCGTAGCACAATAAGGCTTTTAGCAAGACAAATATTCTTAAGCATTTGCTTCCTATTAACTATTAACGTTTTGATTATTAGCTAGATAGTAATAACTTACAAAATTATGGGTTTTCTTAGATATACCCATACATAAGCAGACGTGACAGATTTTGGGTTAGATTCCCAGTCGAGAAAATAAAATATTTAATATTTTCCCACGCTTGTGCCACTGCGCCACGACGATCTCAACTATATAAAGATGACTTCTCAAAGTTCTTAATCATTCTCATTGAAATTCCATCTAAGTTTAGACCAGTGGTTCCCAACCGGTGGTCCGCGGACCACCAGTGGTCCGCAGAAGCCTAAAAGTGGTCCGCGAACAATTTTAATTTTATGACTGGGGATGGTGAGGCGAAGGTTCTGTTTAATTATCACAGTTAGTTTTTAATATACCTACATGCATAGTGGTCCCTGCTACTAAGAATGATATAAAAGTGGTCTTTGATCAAGAAAAGGTTGGGAACCCCTGGTTTAGACCCATCTCAGTAAACATACCTATGTCCTCTAATAGGTTAGAGGAGCTAGCGATCGATGCTTGACTGAATTGACCAGTTAACAACTTGGCTTACGTCATTTTAACTAACAAGAAGATTTTTGTTAATGTTTTATCTTTTTTTTAGATTTCTGCATAGTTTTGCACTAGGATGTTTAGGACTTCCACGTCGAGTTTACAAGTGTAAAGTCTAAATTCTCGTTAAATATCAAATCTTTCGAGCACAAAGGCGTATGTGGCCCGTAGTAGCCAACTGGCAGAACGCCAGAGCGCTCAAGAGTTCTCACCAACTTCTACAAAGATACCAATCTGTAAAGTTTTCTGGGTAAAACGGCACTGATATGGCCATTGTTTACTCTGAATGCTTATATTCTGTTATAAATGAATATTATAAAATAAATAAGCTTTTGAGGCCAGTCGTAGTACAAGCGTGTCACTTTAAACGCGACAGGTTGGAGGCTTGCTCTAATAGCAAGGCAAAGCGCGGCGTTGAGTTCCACCACCCAACATGCAATGCCGTCTGAATTCTGAGGACAATAGGAAACGGAAAATATTAATTTTAAAATTAATTTATATACTTTCAAAATATAAAATATTTCTGATTGATAATTACAAAAGATTTCAATAAAATAATTCTTCAAACAGGTAACCATTCGAGTCTAAGAACTAAGCTTCGCAAACACTAAAATACTTAAAATGCTGTGATTTTAAAATAATATCTGTAAGTAAACCGTTTTTAAGTAAATTATATTGAATTTATTTAAACCAATACATCACCTTGCCCTTCAAAACGCATTACGATGATGAAACAAAATATTGATTTTAAATTTATCTTTTCAATAAAATAAGAGGTAAATATATATACAAATACCGCCAATAAGCTCCCATGCAATAACATTACTCTTCTATTTTCCGGGTTGAGTTTAAGGCCACATACATTATTCACATGATCACATCCATTTTCGGTGCGAATAAGTGAAGCACTTTTTCCGCGAGAATACGACGTGCCTTTTAAAATAACAGCACCGCTTTTTAAGGTCAAAATGTTTAACATTTGAGCTCCGTATAAACTGTTATTTTTGTATATTTAAAGTATTATAGTTTTTAGCTTCTCGGTACGCAAAGGGGTACTTGTGTTAAGAAACTCTGCTTTCCATTTTCAACCCATTTCTGGAGATATTGTTGAGTGGCGGAACTCAACGCTGCTCTTTACCTGAGACTAAAGCGAAAAAATGGAAATAATAAATATTTAATTTCCTCGAGTGGGGATCGAATCCACAACCTGTACTACTTACAGTCACTCGCTTGAACCCTAACGCCATAACTGGCCTCAAAAATATTATATTTATAGAAATATTATGGAAAATAGTAGCTTTTCTTCAAATGACAAACGGCGCGTTTGGAATAACACTTTAACAATGTTAGGCTAGACTCAAGGCAAAGCGCGGCGTTGAGTTCTTCCACTCAACACGAAATGCCTTCAGAAATTGACAGAAGTGGGGAACGGAGTGTCTTAACACTAGGTTTCTCTGCCTACCCTGCTGTGTGCGGGGAGATACAGCGTAAAACTTTTTTTTTACCTACAAACATGCTGAAGCTTAGGTTTCATATTAATATTTTTTTATTATAATACCTATGTGTAATTTAAATACATATTACTAACAATAATAAAAAGCTGTTATTAACTTAAACTCTATTACAAATACATACATTTAAAGAAATATTAGCGAAATACTTCATATTTAACACTGCTATTTTTGTAATTTTCCCCTTCACACAGTTAACACTTCAAGGAAATAGTTCTTCATTTAAATTTTAAATTAAATTTCATCTCAAACGAGAGAAACCAAAACACTAACTAAGCTACCAGCGAAGTACAGTATTTACTCAAACTTAGCAGGAAGTAAAATTAATTAAGCGTGAATTTCTCAGTGACCCGAAGTCGTTAGTTTTGAGGGATGATAAAATAAATCAACAAAACGATTTGCCAATAGTTTTTAAACTAGCAATATCATGAATGGTATTGCCAGCTTAATAAATTCATATCTGCAGTCATTTTTGTTTTGTGGAAATCTGAATGGAGACAGTATTTTTTTTTAGTTTCACGCTGTATTCCGCACACAGTGAACGAATGTGATTCCAAATTTTATATTTAAATTCTTTTGCATATCTGGGACATAAAGTGGAATAAGTGATACTAACGTTTAAGTATCTCGATGGCAAAGAACGGCGTTGAGTTCCGCCACTCAACACTCAATGCCTCCAATGTTCGGCGGAAAGTGGGGAACAGAGTGTCTTAACACTAGGTTCCCTCTGTCTACTCTGCTGTGTGCAGGATACAGTGTAAAGCTGAAGTATCTCGATACATGAATCTATTAAACCAACAGTTTTTTTTTTTTTACAGAACTAGATTACCGATGGCAATGACACTTTAAATTGCCTTGCCAGGTTTTATTTGCTTACATATAGTTTCAGACCAACTTCCCATACATAAATTGGGGAAGAAGCATATATACTTTTGTGAGTATTATATTCGAATTAAATTAATAACTCGTGAGGCCGTCTCACTCGAAATATAAACATTGCGATATTTTATTACTACAAAAAATAAACAAAAAATTGTAAAGAACACCCACCCCTCTTGCCCTAAAATTTTACACAACCTCTATTCATAACGAAATTTTGGACTGTTACATTTTCTTTTCTATTAAAATGCAAATTTTCAAGAATAATTTTGGCAAAAGAAGCATTTCCTTCTCTATAAAGGTCCTCGTTTTAAGGCAATAATATCGTGAATAATATAGGTTATTTCGTCTTTATAGTATGTTTTATATTGCTTAATTAAGGTACTGTTTACTGTTTTTTCTGGAAGTTTTCAAAGAGAAATGTCTCAATTCTGCGCTTTGAACGAAGTTTATTTTAAATTTTATATCATGAAATAAACCGGAGGCCGTTGTGACGTAGGTTAACAAGGATGCGACTGTAAACGCGACGGTTGTGGGTTCGATTTTCACTCAGGAATATAAAATATTTATTATTTTATTTTTTCTCTTTAGTGACGTAGCAAAGCGCGGCGTTGAGTTTTGCCACTCAAGTCAATGCAATCTCCAGAATTTGTCACAAAGTGTGAAACGGAAGTGCCTTAATGAAAACGGAATGTCTTATCACTAGCTTTCCAGGTTCTCTCTATTATATGTGCTGGGTACAGTATACAGTACAAAAAATAACAAACTATAATATAAGCTACTTAAAACCACTATTCAAGCATACAACCCTACAACGGAAAGTGACGTTTTTATCATAAAAATAATAAATAATCTTCTTAACGTCGCAAACGTTACTTGCTGGTAGACAACTTCATTTAGAATTCGGCCTTTTAAAGAAAATCTGGTTTAAGTGCCTCAGCAATTATGAACGCCAGAATTTTTAATCTTCTCATTACGATGAGGAGCCTTCTGAGATTAAAGCGTGAAATTAAGTAATTAAATAAGCGGAAAAGTATTTATTATTATTAAACTAAATAAATTACATTATTTAATCTATAGAGTATTTTAGCTGATGAACTCTGGACAATTGCCACAAGTTTTAAGCGTAGTGGTGTGAACATGATTGTTGTTCTTTGGCTAATACTGACGACAGTGATGTTTTCTTGATGTCTATTTTTTTTAAAACACTATAATAAAATATATATAAAATATATAAGATAGAATATAGAATTTTTTATGCTCAAAAAACATGTTTAAAATAATTATATATTTTTTGAATATCATTGTCAAGAAGCGTCACTACAAACATGAAATAAGTATGCATTATTTTAGAAGTACCGTTTTAATTTTTATTACCTTTATAGTGTCAAAACACGCTTTTATGCCATTTAAACGGCCATATATATTTTTTAAGTAAAAGTAGAAATAAGAAAGATTTTTTTTTCAGGAAATTAAGGAACCGTAGATATGAGTATATGGTTCGAATTTCAAATCGATATCACCAAGCGTTTCCGAGATAAAGGCTCTTGACAGACATATAGACAGACAGACAAACGGACAACAAAGAGATCTTATAAGGTTTATTTTTTATATACGATCACATAGATAATATATATGAATGTTGTGTTTATATACATAAATTTATCACTGCCTCGTGGGCGTGCTGAATACATTATGTGATACGAAACGCGATCAGCGGTCCCGCGGCTCGTGTACGCGTATGGAAATGACGTTTTATTTCTAGTTGCTTTACATACGGAAAGGAAAATAAATCGTTCGGACTTACTTCCTTTATTGTACATCGCATTTTAGAATTTTATAAAAGTCAATGTAAGTTGCATTTTAGAATATTCTTTATTGTGGGCAGTAGTGGCGCAGGAGCAAAACGCGACGAGTTCTGACTTCGATTCCCTATCGAAAAAATATTTTATATTTTCATTTCTTCGCTCTAGTGTGGAGTAAAAAGGGGCGTTAAGTTCCGCCACTCATCACACAATACTTCCAAAATTCGGCGGAAAATGGAGAGCGGAATATCTTGACATTAGGATCCCTCAGCTTACCCTTCTACATACGTAATACGGCATGAAGAAATTATTATATTATTAAAAAAAATCGGAATATTCATTTTATGATTATTTTTTATCTATAGTAGTAAATATACGTATTTTTTATTAAAAAAAGTTATTTAACTTTTTTTGGTTTTTATAGATCAACAAAATTAAAACAATATAATTACCAAAAGAGCAATATAATAGAAGTAACGTCATTATTAATGTCCAAAAAGGTAAAATATTTACGTTACTGTCAATTCTATCAATTCCCATGAGGATATTTTAGTTCAGATAATTATAAACTGATTTGGCGCTATAATAATATCCACCAGGTTTTTTCTTAAATGACATACGCTTCTTTAATTTTAAAATAAATCTTTATTTTATATGGTGTTCAGGCCAGTCGTGGCGCAGGGGCACAAGGTGTAACTGTAAAACCGACTGGTTGTGGGCTCGATCCCCACTCGAGGAAATGAAATATTTACTTAAATTTATATTTCCATTTCTTCGCTCTGGTGTCAAGGACAAGCGCGGCGTTGAGTTCTGCCACTCAACACGCAAAGACTCCAGAATTCAGCAGAAAGTGGGAAACGGAGTGTCTTAACACTAGGTTCCCTCTGTCTACCCTGCTGTGTGCGGGGTACAGCGAATTCTGGAGGCATTGCGTGTTGAGTGGCGTTTTTATCTAACTAATGCAATTAATTTTGTAATTGTTTTTTTTTTAATAACCATATATAAAGGTCTGGCATCGAGCCTTTACAATTTTTAAATCGCACCAGGCAGGTGAAGGAGTTTTCAACGAACTTTCTCATCTATTCAAATTCAAAAGTATTTGAATTTCAACGGCCTTCGAGATTCTCTTGGGCATATTCAGATTTTATTATGCGAAGTCGTCAGATTTATCAAGCCTGATATAATAGTTTTATTTATACACTGCTGATTACAATGCACGTGTCTATTTTAAATAAAGGAAATATTCTATCATTCTTTATTTAACCTGTTAAGATAAACGACAACTAATAATAAAGAAGGTCTTAATGCGCAAAATATTAGATTTTCTTGATCCTGTATTCAATATATTTACTAGATAGTATAATATCATACATTTACTAGATAGATAATATGCAGAAAAAATGTTTTTTTTGTGCAATTAGTAATTTCTTCAAACAATGTGTCTCCCGTTCTCCGACCCTAAGCAATAAATATATCATACATTTACTAGATAGATACTATTAGGGTTATTGCTTAGGGTCGGAGAACGGGAGACACATTGTTTGAAGAAATTACTAATTGCACAAAAAAAAAACATTTTTTCTGCATATTATCTATCTAGTAAATGTGTGTTAATGTATCCAGTAAATGGACACAACCTTCGCTCTTATGAATATTATTTATATTATTTATTGACCTAATTATATATTAAATAGCGCTTAATCCTAACATGTAATTTTATTTTATTTTTTTCAGCTTCACGCTGTATCCCACTCACAGCAGGGTAGGCAGAGGGAACCTAGTGTTAAGACAATCCGTTCCCCACTTTCTGCCGAATTCTGGAGGCATTACGTGTTGAGTAGCAGAGCTCAACGCCGCGCTTAGGCTTGACACCAGAGCGAAGAAATGGAAATATAAATTTAAGTAAATATTTCATCTCCTCGAGTGGGAATCGAACCCACAACCAGTCGGTTTTACAGTCACACTTCGTGTCGCTGCGCCACGACGGGCCTCAAATAATCAGCCTCTGGTTTATAAATATATAAACTTAATAAAACTTACTAGCCAATATCATATAATATATATAGGTATATCCCAATGATACAACACTAGTCAAACCAGTGGTCACAAGAAGTTAGTAAAACCGCTGTAACAAACAAACATCCCAATTAACATGTGAGTAAACAGTATTCTCGCCTACTAAGTAAACAAAATCTCCTCCAATATTGTCATATCGTCCGCTTCATTTTGTCTAACAGTATAGATATTACATATACATATATATATATATATATATATATATATAATGTATATATGCTTAAATTGGGTATAACCTATAGCCTCCTGCTCTGGCTTTACTTTTTTTATCAGCTTCTCGCTGTATCCCGGACACAGCAGAGAGGCAGAGGGAACCTCGTGTTAAGACACTCTGTTACCCACTTGCCGCTGAATTCTGGAGGCATTGCATGCTGAGTGGCGGAACTCAACGCCGCGCATTGCGTCGACTCCAGAACGAAAAAATGAAAATATAAATGTAAATAAATATTTCACTTCCTCGAGTGGGAATCGAACCCACAATCAGTCGATTTTACAGTCACACTTTGTGCCTCTGCGCCACGACCGGCTTCTTTACTTGTATAGTAATAATAATTACCAGAGAGTAGAAATTAAAATATTAAATATTTCATTCCCCGAATGGAAACCCGTGGCGTTTACAGTCACACGCAGGGGCCACTAGCCCATACCTGAATAAAAAATATTTGTATTGTTTGTTCAATTAAAAAAAATAGGTTATGTGCGAGTCAGACTCGCCCGAAGTACACATATATTTTTCTTTATGTGTCTTTACAAGTTCTTATTTCGTGCCAAATTTATAACTGTAAATCCACCGGAAGTACCAAGTAGACTTTGATTACGCGGCGAATTTCATACAAAATGCAACAAAATCGATACATAAATATATATAGTACCTTTTAATTGCGACTTAATCATCTGTTCCCTGGCTGTGCACCATCATTGTTAGATCTCATGATAGTATCATCTACAGAGCATGTAGCTATATGTGGACAAATATCAGCGGAAGCTTTTTCGTATCACGACCTCGTTTATCTCTCATACAAAATACGTCCACCAAAAGTGAAACCTACTGTAGTGATGCGAAGATCTTTTAATAATATGGATAACGAAAAGTTCATGCGCGATCTTAACAATATTGACTGGAATTGCATATTTAGTGCATTGACAGTAAATGATAAATTAAATATTTTTAATTCACTTTTAATTGAGCTTTTTGATATTCATGCTCCTCTTCGACCTGTGAAAATAAAACATCTCCCCGCTCCATGGTTAACTCAGGAAATTAAGCTTCTTATGGCTAAACGGAACACTGCAAAATCTAAACATAAGAAAAATCCCACAAATGTTAATTTACAGAAGTACAAAATACTACGGAACAAATGCAATAGGACTTGCAGGGATGCCCGACGAAATTACATAAATTTTTCAATCAATTTCAGTAACCCAGCAAAGACTTGGAAATTTCTGAACGTGATACTACTATCTTAAGCAACTGCACGGATTTTGAGTCTCTGAATAAATACTTTACAAATGTTGATCTGATGGATAATAGCACAAAAATACAAACCCTCCATTCATTATCGCTACTTCCGAATCCTGCAACTGCCCCTTTCCTTTTCACATCTATTACAACAGAAGAAATACGAAAACATGTGTTAGCCATCAAGTCTGATTCTACTGGCAGCGATAACATAAGTCGACGTATGATTTTGCTTACTCTTAATCTCGTTCTACCTATTTTGTGTCATATTTTTAATTGCTCCCTTTCCTCCAGTGAATTCCCTGATGCTTGGCGACATGCACTAGTTATCCCTATCCCAAAAATATCCAACCCTACATCCTTCTCAAACTATCGACCAATTTCCATACTACCCTTCCTTTCTAAAGTCTTAGAGCGTGTAGTACACGAGCAATTATACACGTATTTACATAATAACAATATCCTGTCCTCGTTCCAGTCGGGTTTTCGCCCTGGTCACAGCCCAGTAACGGCACTCAACAAGGTATGTGAGGATATAAGATATGGTGTTGATAACCAGCAAGTTACTATACTAGCTTTGCTGGATTTTTCTAACGCTTTCAACACAGTAGATTCTGATATCCTCTTAGGCATTTTACGATCTATTAACTTTTCACCAAAAACTACTGAATGGTTTTACTCATACCTTCATGGACGCACTCAACGCATTAAATTTGACGGGAAGCAATCTTCCCAATGTAACATCTCGGCTGGCGTTCCGCAAGGGGGTGTACTATCTCTGTTACTGTTTTCCATTTTCATTAACACTTTAACTCAGCACATAAGATCATCTTATCACCTCTACGCCGACGATCTACAGATTTATGAGACTTCCCCTATTAACGACATACCCAGAG
>JAATLQ010019330.1:0-23253 GCA_013421005.1 Heliconius erato x Heliconius himera
ACTCTCCGATCTCTCCGATCTCTCCGATCTCTCCGAACTCTCCGAACTCTCCGAACTCTCCGAACTCTCCGAACTCTCCGAACTCTCCGAACTCTCCGAACTCTCCGAACTCTCCGAACTCTCCGAACTCTCCGATTTTTTATTTTTTATATAATAATATATTTTTTTAAAATTTTTTATATGTTTTTTATATTTATTAATTTTGTTCGTTTTTTATATGTTAATTTTTTATTTTTATTTTTTATATATATTTTTTATAGTTTTTTTTAGAAATCATTCAGTTACTATTTGAAACTAACTATGTACTAAAATTTTTTTTTAGTATTTTAAGTAAATTTAACATAAATACTTTTAGCAAGGCAGTTTCAAAAAGTAACTAATGATTTCTAAAGTATGGAGATAAAAAATGATTCCTAAAGTATGGAAATAAAGTATGGAGATAAACTAATGATTTCTAAAGTATGGAGATAAAGTACGGATAATAAAAATACAAAGGTAGTGGTAGTTGTAACAAAGTTTTAAAAATGAATATGGTAAACTCACCAGATTTATCCGTTGACGAGTGCCTCAAGAGGGCAGACTGCCCAGCTCAGAAGCTATTTTTTTATATATTTTTTTTAATTGTATTTTTTATATTTTTTTTTGTTTTTTTTTTAGAAATCATTCAGTTATTCAGCCTTCAGTTACTATTTGAAACTAACTACCTACTAAAATTTTTTTTTAGTAATTACTAAAATTACTTACTTACTAAAATATTTTTATTACTTACTAAAATTAGTAATTTTAACAACTTTTAGCAAGGTAGTTTCAAATAGTAACTAATGATTTCTAAAGTATGGAGAGTTATAATTGTGCGGACAATAAAAATAATACAAAGGTAGTGGTAGTTGTAACAAAGTTTTAAAAATGAATATGGTTGTAAACTCACCAGATTTATCCGTTGACGACTGCCTCGAGAGGGCTGACTGACTGAGTGACTGCCCAGCTCAGAAGCCAGCGTTGTCATGTGCTGCTATTAATGTGACAGGTGGAACCTAAGCTAAAGATGAAGTAATTAAGATCGGAGTTTGTGCCGATCCCACTTATTAAGGAACATAATAATCACATAACTTAATATAAATCAATTAACACAAAGTACTTATCGTTATCTTTACCGCTCGTACATCCTGACATATTAATCACATATGTCGGAAGTGATAAAAAGAGGGTAGTTGTACAAACAACATTAAAAGTGGACGGTAGTTGCAACTAATATTATTTACGGCCTTTAAATGATGAGAAGCATGGAGCAGTGCCTGGGACTTGCGACCACAGGTGTAGGCTTCAGATATATCAACAGAGGCTATCTGATATATCAACAGTCGCCTTCACTGCTCCAGCCCAGTGCAATTACAAATAGGTGTTAACCACATTCATAATTACGATAATAATTGATTAACTAAATAATCAATTACCCGAATAGTCGAGGTTATGTGGCAGAGTACGAGTAGTACTCTGAACCACACCAGAGCCAAGACTTCACGTAGATAATTAATTATAAATAGGTCTTAACCACATTCATAATTAAATAAAACAATAAATTAATCAAATAATTAATTGTCCAAATAGTCGAGGTTAGCCAGTGGTGGAGCACGAGTAGTGCTCCGACCCAAACCAGAGCCAAGACTGAATGTACAACGCCCGTGCAGCCTTTTATATCATCGTTCACAAATAAGTTGCAGGGTAGAATAATAAGAATTGATGACGCTTCGCGTCATAGTGGCGTGATGGGTAATAGAAATCTGACATAACTAAATTACGATTATTTTATTTAACCAGAATTTAAAAGAAGAAAGTAAATTGAGGCCGTACGTCGCACAGAGGCACAAAGTGTAACTGTAAACTGGTTGTGGGTTCCATTCCAACTTGAGGAAATGAAGTATTTATTTAAATTTATATTTCCATTTCATCGCTCTGGTGTCAAGGCAAAGTGCAGCGTTGAGTTTCGCTAATCAGCACGCAATGCCTTGCCAATTCCACGGAAAGAAGGGAACAGAGTGCCTTACATTATGTTACCTCTGCCTACCCTGCTGTGTGCGGGATACAGCGTGAAGCTGAAAAAAGAAGTACAATTAACAGTTGTTTAGTCTACCATAATTATTATTTTAAACGTCAACGTTGGTGACATTAACAAAAATAATAAAGTAGGTATATTTTTCGGGACTAGCTCAAATGGCGATATCTACAATAAAAAGTATAATATGTATTTGGATAGTAAATTCTGATTGTGAGTTCATAGTTTATAAAAGTTTATATTGTGTTTACATGACGCGGTGATGTCAATACATTTTAATCATTAGTACGTACTTTGCATTCATTACGGTAGATATATTTCTCAAGACTTTATATATAAAAAATAAATTATATAAACAAGTTAAGGAAGTATCAAATGTATTTAGTGAATAAAACTTATTGTTTTATTTAAAAAAAATGAATTATATGTAAATTTACTTATACGTTACAAGTATGAGAAAAAGAAAAAATGCAATATAATTGCGTTTCTCCTTTTCTTTTGAAAGATTTATATTTCTATTATTTATATCGATATATCAGGGCCATAAAGGCGGGAACAGAGCTGCCATCTTAGTAAAGAATAACCTCTAAAAAATGTATTTACGTATTATAGTTAAAGGATAAAAAGAATGTGTGATTCCTCTATAGAATACATTAGTCAACATTATATCATAAAAACTGGTTTAAACAGTGCATATAAAGGTATCCTCCTGTAGTATAACTATTTTCAATTACTATCAACACTACAATGTCGATGCCAATTATAGTGTAATTTTGAACATTTTGAATATTTCGACGGTCCCTACGTAGATAAAGTCATGTCAAAAACGTCAAAATTTTATTATTATATAAGGCTTCAGATTGCCCAAACGCTCGTGCCTGTATAGGACTTTTTAAAAATATGATCTATTTTTCTAATTATACAACTCGTATAAGAGAACAAGTACAATCATTAGAAAAACAGTATGTATATCGTAGATGCGGATACCTTTACATGTCGTCATTTACTTCGTCTATTTCAAACCTAAAACAGTAAAAGATCGATGTAAGGGCATTCAGACATGTCCGCTTATACTATAAAAAAGTTTATATAGAAGAGCGGACATGTCAGATACCACCGCTTTTACATTGAATTCTTCATTTATTAAATTTAAAAAAAAAACACACGTCAATTACTAATTATTAATATCATTATTTATATTATTAATTACATCATTTTGGACGTAATTTACTTTGATAATATTGATAATGTAGCTGGTTTTGTTCATTTTTTTTATTAATATTTTACTTTGGTTACGTTTACTTATTATTTTTGTTCATTTCAATTAGTTAGATATTTTTTGTAATAATAAGAATTTTTTTCTACTTATTATTCTTTTTCAGATTATTATGATCATTTAGGCTTATATTTGTTACCAATCCTATTAAAAACTGAAAACAATTTCATAAATATACTTAATAAGCATTCGTATAGTTCAAGCGGGCGAAGCCGCGTCCGAGACCGCTAGTATTCATTATAAATTTAAAATGTTGATTTGTGGTTTACAAATATTATTTTCAATTTTTAAAATAACTGCTGATTTAAGATTTAAAAGAAATGTTGATTGTATTAACTATTAATTAAGAATAAATATGTTGAATTGAGGTTTCAAAGTAAATATTTATATGAAGTTAATTGCTATATTTTATTAACTTTACTCATTTAATTTAAATCTTACATAAGACGTATTATCTTTCATATCTACTGAGTCGTGCAGAAAATGGAATAAAAATAATCGAACCGAATATATTCGGCACCATACCTGAATAATTCGGCCGAATACGAATAATGAAAAAGATGCCGAATACACCGAATACCGAATACCAAACGAATATTCGTCGCATCTCTAGTAATTAAAACCACGTATAAAGATACATGTAGTCATTATTATACTTTTCACATAAATTACTAACGATAAATATATATTTTGGAATTATTTTTAAAATATCGTAATAATTACACATTTTCATGACACATTTATGTAAGTCCCATTTAAAAACAATGATTTATTCTTTTCGCTGAATAAACAGGTATCTTAGATTTGTCTGACATGATTTTATTTTGATGGCACAGTAGAAACAGTCTACTAGCAGTTTTATGAGGAAAATGTCATAAAATTACATATTTATAAATGTCATTTCATACTTTGAAAATGTAGTAACATATTATTGCAAACATATATTCATAATGTTATTTTTTTTTTAAGAGCAAGTTGAACCTTTATTCTGCTCTCCTGTAAACCTGCTTTTTTGACATATAAATATATAGGGGAGAGGGGGGCAGCTTAGAACAGGGGCACGTTTGAAAATATGTGTTAACAGAGCTATTTTAAAAAGAAATTTTGGTAGATTTTTTTTGAGTAGTGGCAGCACTAACCTGCACACGTGTCACTTGTCACCGCTGATATATGAGAACCAGTGGTTGAGTTACGAGGAGTGTTTGATTTTGAGTAAAATTTTATGCATTTTTAAATAAACGCGTAAGGATCACAGGGATCCAATTCAAGGTATATGGTTTTATTTTTTCCTCTTTTAGTTAGAATGTTTCATATGTCATGCAATAAACTAGAAATTACTACAATTTTTAAACTTTTACTTGAAAAAATAACGTTTGTAATTTTTCAATTACCATGGAGGCAGCTTTGAACAAAATAAAGGGGGCAGTTTTGAATATTATTATATGTAAAAAAATACCGCGAAAGAAAAACAAAACTATAGGTACTGAACTTTTCTTCACAAGAAACTAACTCAAAAATGCATTTGGAATCAGAAGAGGAAGTGACAATTTGCTGTGAAGAGAATGAAGATACTGAAACCTGTGCGTATGAAGACTACGAAATGGAATTAGAGTACAACTTAATAAATATTGGAGACTTCGTTTTGGCGAATGTCTCATCATCTGTGAATAGTAAAAAAGTAGCTTGTATATTTTTTTCTTTTCTGAGAAAGAGGACAAGTGCTACGTTAGTTTTTCAAAAGTCTTACGTAGACTAGACTTGAAGCCAGTCATGGCGCAGCGGCACGAAGTGTGACTGTATAACCGACTGGTTGTGGGTTCGATCCCCACTCGAGGAGATGAAATATTTACTTAAATTTATATTTCCATTTCTTCGCTCTGGTGTCGAGGTTAAGCGTGGCGTTGAGTTCTGCCACTCAACACGCAATGCCTCCAATGCCGCAAAGTGGGGAACGGAGTGTCTTAACACTAGGTTCCCTCTGCCTACCCTGCTGTGTGCGGGATACAGCGTGTTTGTGAATTTTTACAATATACTATGTACTATTACCGCCTCAAATAGAGACACAGCATGTTAAGTGGCAGAACTAAACACCGCGCTTTGTTTTACTAGAAATGAAACCGGTCTAAATATAAGTAATTCATTTAATTGGAAAGCAATCATTGGGAACCTTTCAGTGGGAATCGTACCCACAATCTTAACACTAGGCTCCCTCGTTGTAGTGTGCCAGGGGCAACGGATTGGAAACGAATGCATTTATCTCACCTTATGTACATAATATAAACAAATTTGGAATGCATGAATATAGTTATTGAGCAAAAGATACATTTTAACTGATTTATTGAGTAAAATACTCAATTGTCATATATTTTGTTTTAATTAAATTTAGCGGACGAGTCAATATGGAAATTGTAAGTAGTGGTCAAGTCACTAAATAGAAACATTTTAAATTTTATTTTTATAAAACAGACACATCAGCTTCACATTGTATCCAGCACACAGCAGGCTAGATAAACGTGTGTTAAGACACTCCGTTCTCCATTTTCCATCGAATTTTTGAGGCATTATATTTAGTGGAGTTACTCAACTCTGCACTTCGCCTCCAGACCATTGCGAAGAAACATAAATATTAAATATTTTATTTCCTCAAGTGGGAATGTCGCGACACAACTTATCTCATTTACTTCTTTTACAAAAAGAAAAATATAATTTTATTATATCTATACCCTATTAACGTTCACATAAAAAAATATTTGATATTTTATTACTATTGATATTGAAAAATAAAAAAATATACATCATCATCATCATATCATGTATCCAGTTACAAAATCTCGTGATGTTTCAGTAAAAGTTACCAACAGCGTAAATTAATAAAATTTAAAATTATATCCATCAAGTCGACCACGACCACCTTTAATCGACGTTAATTAATTAGGAAGTTGTTACCGAGAAATTTTATATATTGTATATAAATATGTTTCTAGTGTATTGTTTCATATAAACAGTATATTATATTCGTTTAAATACTACCTGTAATAAAAAATGTATTAATTTAAAATCTGCTAACAGCCTATTGAAGTCCGTTGCGTTTGCTGCGCCAACAAGCAATTTTGAGCTGCCTTAATGTAAATGAAGTTTATGTTTTATATGGTTGCAAAATTAAAGATTTAATTTTGATAAGATATGATATGTAAGAATATGGATGATAAGATATGAATATGGATGACGGGAACGTATGACAGATGACAGCTGACGGCTGACTGATGAGGGCTGACCGATGACGATTGGTGGATACCTCTTTGGTGTCTTCTTTATACAACGTCTTCTTGGTGAAGTAATGTGCTCAACTGGCATATCGGAACGTCATAATCAAAGTACGATGGACGACGATTGTTATCTTTTATCTCATTATATCGTATAAAATTATATTTAGCAATCATAACAAATATATTCTTGATTCTCGATTGGGAATCGAATCTACAACCTCATGTGATACGACCGACCGCAATTTTCTTACCTCAATCTTTGTTATTTTTATATTTCCATCAGCGAGGTTAAGGTGTTGCCTGGCATGCTTACTTTTCTATATGCTTGTACTTTATTTTATGTTGAAAGATATTGGAGGTGGATTCCTGAATACGAGACTTATTTAAGCCATAACATAAATGTTTAATATAGAGATTTACAAAATTAAAAATAACTAAATTTTACATATATATATTGCATTTAAATTGTAGTATTGAAGTCACATAATTAAAATGTAAGCTTTATGTGAAACGATAAAATTTATCTATAACACTAATATATTTTTAGAAAGTGTTACAAGCTTATGCTTGTAATACTTTCGTAGTTAGTTAAGTTTCGTAATGCCTCGAGAATTCGGCGGAAAGTGGGGAACGAAAGTGTATTAATGGGAACGAAGTATCTCAACAGTAAGTTCCCAGGTTCATTCTGCCAACAATATAAAGTGTAAAAAACTGTAAAGTAAATATTATGGTGGAACTTATCTAGAGATATACATAGTTATGTATGTATGTTATTTAATTATATATTAACTAAAAAAGCAAACTAAAATTGCAAGTAAACATTCTAAAGTGGCTGGAATTCCTTCGCCTCTCATGTATCTGTTGAACCCGGCTATATATTCAATTTTAATACGGTGTCGATATTTTATTGTAATATTTTAAAATATCAAACATCTGATACTCTATTTTGAACATTTTTATAATGGTATTCCACTCTTATTCCACTCTTATTCGAATTTGATGTCCAAGAGGAGCAGATTCAAATTCCTCTACGTTTATACTTTTTATACATTTCTAAAAAATGTAGTTTAAACACTATAAGAAATGCATATTTCTACTTTATTAACGAAAGTATAATGTAGGGAAGCAGATTTAATTTCGAATATATTTCCATATCTCAGGTCGTGTTAATGAAAAAAGTAACAAATGAATATGAGTGTGCGTTGTGGCATGCATTTTACATTGGAATAAGGCAACGTCGTATGCTTTTACTAAAATTAATAAAATATTTCTCATAAATTATGAAGATTTGTTGAGGCCAGTCATAGCACAGCGGCACGTAGTGTGTCTGTAAAACCGACTAGTTGTGGGTTCGAGGAAATGAAATATTTACTTAAATTTATATTTCCATTTCTTCGCTCTGGTATCGAGGCTAAGCGCGGCGTTCGAGTTCTGCCACTCAACATGCAATGCCTCTAGAATTCGGCAGAAAGTGGGGAACGGAGTATCTTAATACTAGGTTCCCTCTGCCTACCCTGCTGTGTGCGGGATACAGCGTGAAGCTGATGAATTTTGAAGATAAAGGGCGGTTGATGGATCAAATATATATTTTTAACAGATATGTATCCGAAGTGTTTAAATATTTTGTTGTTTTGGAGTAGATAACTAAGTTTTAAGTATACATATTTTTTTAAAATTCAAAATATGTTTTCACATATTTATTAAATAGAGGCATAAAATATTTTTAAACTATTTATTATATTTTTAAACTATTTTAATATTTTTAAACTACTCTTAAAACTATAGGTTGCTTTAAAAATCTGTGTTCTTATTCATAGCGGAATTAAAAATTCTGCTCTGAATTGAAATTCTTAACTTTCAGTAACTCAACGTTAACAGTGATTAAACAATTAAATTTAAAAACCTATTGTTATTTGTATTTTAAATATATTTAATTATATGGAAATATGATGATTGGACTGTATAAACTGTACTGTAATTTCATTCTTTTAAGTAAGGTTAAATAATAATGAAGGAGCCTCGGGTCGCTAGGGAAGAGTTTAGTAGAACGGGTGATTTCGCGTGGCCGTAACGACGTCTGTTGCTACGTTGCTATGATTTTATGTTGATTTAATAGTCCACATATACATACATATATTAACCAAAATAGAGAAAAATGAAAAATAATCGAGAATAATGTGTCGAGGTTAAGCGCGGCGTTGAGTTCTGCCACTCAACACGCAATGCCGGAACGGAACGGAGTGTCTTAACACTAGGATCCCTCTGCCTACCCTGCTGTGTGCGGGATATAGAGTGAAGCTAATTTAATTTTTTTTTTTATTTTTGAAAAATAATACTAGTAATGGATAATACTAAGAGCCCAGTCGAAACCTAATTAACGATTGAGACAGAATATATGTATAATTATATTGTACTAAAATGAATAAGAAAATATTTTTTGTGTATTTTCTAGAAAGTGAATAAAATTAATCAAACGTCTATATTCCCAGATATCAACAACAATTATGGTAACGAGCAAATAGAAACTATTATAATCTGGATAAAGGCTACTTTTTCTATAATATTTATATATTTTAATTAAATATTTGATATTTTACAATATATGTAAGGCTTAGTTTTAAAAGAAGACTTTTAGAACTATTGTAGAGATGCCTCTAGTGATCTAAAGATAAAAATAATATAGAAACAAGTGTAAAAAATACATCATTTTCACGATGATTAAAAACATATTTCTGGGCGTTTTATTCTATGTTACCATTGTATCCTTTTTTGATAATACACAAGACGCGGCGCTTATGCCATAAATATTTCATGAAAAATTTCTTAAGAGCGAATTTGAAGACGTCTGTAATTTCCCTGCAGACCTAATGTGGAATGTTGAACCTCTGTGGAATAACAAAATGGAAAACATGAGTAATTAGATTTTTTTTACAAATTGTATATTTAATAAAGTAATCTACATTCATCAACTTAAGTGTTTACAGTATAGGTTACATTACTTAAAAATTTCAGAATATGGAACTAAACATCTTTTTCGTTCTGTCTCTGCAATAGCCAAATAATAGAAATAAATTATCACTGAAACTGTATTTCATAGAAGAAACTAAAAAAAAATATTAATTAAGATTACAAAACACGCATTCATTTTATTATTACAGTTACGATAAATAATTATTTAGAAAAATTAAAACTACAACATACAGTTCATGGCGAAATGTTGACCGCCATTCAAAGCGATTTACGTCACGCCTTGGTAAGCAAACGAATTAAAAGATAGTTTCATTAGTAATTTCTAAGTTTAAAAATTTGAAAACTAAAAATTTAATATTGTTAGCTTATACTAAACGAGCTCGGTCTATTTTTTTACATTATAATATGAAATTAATTCACAGTACGGGGCACTAGCGATATAGGACGGTTCCACACTTGACTTACTGCCTGCATTCAACTCGTGTATTAATTTAACACCAACTTTCTTCATTCAAACCTTGCTTTCATACGGATTCCATCCTTTTTAAATTTGTTTTATGATTTTATTATTTGTTTAGGATTATAAAGTGATTTTTTATCTTTACATATATACACTACATTAAACCAAAGACTCTCTCTGCCTACTCCGCTACATGCGGAATACAGCTAAAAAAAACTATATATTTGCACATACTGGCCATTAACAAACAATGTGTGCGGATGACAAATTTTACCTAACTAGACCACGAACGAGTCAATTTTCTTCACTTATAGGCTTTATTCACTTATTACTCAGGAAAATGTTGATTGGTACATGAATTCGGCTATACAAAATTGCTTAAGGAAAATTTGGTAAAAACGTGACACATTTATCAATTTACTTACCTTTGAAAAAAAATTACGTTTATATTTGGTTTCGCGATTGAACGAGATGGGTTTGTACAGTTGCTTCTTTGATGATAAATAATTCAAAATCTAATAATGTATGAAAAGGAATTCATATATTGTAAGATTACAGGAAAGTTATCTTAATATTTTTTTATTATATTATTTAGAATTTTGAACACAACCATCACGTTTAAAGCCACATACTGTGTCTGACTGTGAGTGTGTTGACTAATAAAAATTTATAACAATTTAAGGACAATACGATCAAAACAGTATATCCATCCAATACAACCCACTAGGGCATCGTCATTTACATACAAAACACAAATTACAAATGGCGAAGCAATTGAAGAAGCTACAGCTTATATATTACAGACACTGTGCGTCGTTAGCTTGATGGTACTCTAGTGTGGGTACTTACTGGCTAGTACATTTACACTTCTAACGATATTCCGAGCATGTCGTTTAATTCATTCTAGCAACATTTGCTTGTTTGTATTTAAAATCACTACATTATTAACTTAGAATTTTGGCATTGGCACTCAATGGTGTTTTTTTAAAAACGTATGGGACCCTTATTACACATAATAATACCTATTGTAGGTATAGTTACGTGTTCAAGCACACTAGCTTGAAATAATATTGTGAAATATGTTAAAATACTCGCGGTAGTTACTCCTAACTACTAGGATTTTTCAAGCTAAACTACTGAAATTAATCTATTTACATACGCTTGGCTCACTGAAAAATCTATTAGAAATTTTTTATTATAAAATAATTAAATAAAACATTTTACTCATCCCTCTAAAATTTATACATTATTTTGAAGGTCTTTCGGAGCCCAAAAAGTAAATATTGGTAAATGAAAATATTCTAAATTCTATTTTAGAACACGCATAAAAAAATCTACTATGAAAATGTTCTAATTATTTTTGTAACAAAAAAATAACCTTTTCATTAATTATAATTACAATAACAATTTACAAAAATCAGTTAATCAATTAATTAACAAATCATATAGTTATCGAAATAAGAAACAATACAATTTTTTTTTGTTATCTAAAAAATAACATATCATATATGTATTGTTCTAAGCTTACTTTGATACACGAACAAAGTTATACATTGATGAAAATTAAGGTTTCAGTTCCATTATCCTATGACATTCAAAACCAGAAATGCGCTCGTTTTACTAAAAAATTGCAGTGAAAAGTAGACTATTAGGGAACATTTCAAATATGTATGACTCTATGTTCACGTCAGTTGTCCTGCAACCAGACGACGTCCGGTGAAGGGAAAGAAAATAAATAAAATGGTCAAGTTTGTATGGTATGGTACTCACTAACCGCATTTCCATACCAATTTCGTACTTTATAATTGTAGTTGTTGTCAGCGACAGTTAAACTTATAAAAAATTACAAGTGAAAATTGAGTTTTATATGAAATTAACTTTGAATGAGTACAAGTTTGTAAAGGTTTTTTTACTGAAATATAAAGATAAGCCCCAATTTTAGAACATTTAATGCATAGCGCATTAAATATTCTAAAATTGGGTTGGTCTGTCTATTTAGACAGACGGACAACCAAGTGCTCTAAGGGTATTTTCTTTTGAGATATGGAATCCTAAAAACCGTTCCCTTGTACATTACAGCGTATAACAAAATACATTTGCAAACAAACACGAATAAAGTTTACGTATTTCAATTTGTGTTAGAGACAATAGTCTCCGTCTTCATTATTTTCACATCTTAACAAACTTCAAGGAAATTGGCTTATTCCGAATCCCCCGTACGAAGTTATTTTAACTTTTTCCAATTTCGTTGACTTATTTTTCGTTTGTTGTTTTGTCAACTGCTATTTTTATATTCTTGGTGTTGTTATTGATACTTGTTTATAATTTTTACATATTTTGTGTATTTGATTAATTGTTTAATATTTAAAAAAATGTCAATATAATTATTTTTAACTCACAATGCAGTGGAACAAAAACATTATTTTGTGGGTTCGAATCCCTATTTGAATTATTAAATTTCAAATATTTGAAACCATTTCCGCGCTGTGATAAGACGAAGTACGCGCGTAAAATGAAGATTGGAATTGAAATACTGGAGATAATAGGAAGCTAAAACGATATTAGCACTTTACAGCCTACACTACTACAATATTAAATCTAAAAAGTATTTATGTTATAAATTATATTATACTTTACTGTATGATATTTTTTTTAATAAGTAGTTTCAATTTTTAGATTAATAAAACAGTATATCCATTTTTTTATTATCTACAACGAATTAGCATATGAAAATATAAAAAAATGTATACGTATCATAAATGGGAAGCGAACCTAAAACCACGGCGTTATGGTACGTTATAGCGTATCCGATCACTTTCCAATTGCGCCACAACTCTCAAATATGAAGATATAATTTAATTGAAATCTACAGATAACGTAATATTTACAGTTTCAGTACCGAACTAAACGAGGTCGGCTAGTCTCTAATTTGTAAGACAGTGCAAGAATCATGTTTATCTTCCCAAAGGAAATGTTTCGAGTTCACTCCGCACCCGTTAAATTATACGAAGCATTTAGTCGCGAATATTTCAGGCTGTAAAAAGATTTTGTGTTTATTTCTCGGCCTACATCCGTCCTCTTGAAATATCGTGGATTTTCGTAAAACAGAAACAAATGATATGAATTATATATTTTTTTTTCATATTTATAACATCCTCATTATTTTTGTGATATTTGATGAGACCTCATCTGAATATTCGTTGGTGTATACAATGTTGCTAAATAATAGCGTACAAATATATCTTAAGTAAAAAAGTATTTGATAAAATGTTATATATTGTTATAATTAACAGTTCAATATGAACACATAATATTATGTTTATATAAAAAATGTAGAACAAGGTCAGTCGTGACGCAAGTAAACGCGACGAGTTGTTCGATTCCCATTCGAAGTAATGAAATATTTTTAATTAAATGCTGTTCATGTTCACTTGGAAAACTAATTATGGTATACATCTATTGTAAACTATATTTTAAAAAAAGCAACTTTCGAGCTTATTGCCGGCTCTTTTAAGCAGAACTGATTTCCGAGTCAGTGATAGCTTCGTGTAGGACTGACACTACTGACATACCTATGTAACTTGACAATTGAAAAGTAGTTGTAAAGGCCTAACAGACAAAATAATATTCTGATTTAGATATAGCATAGGCAACGCGCGGCGTTGGGTTCCGCCGCAAAATACGCAATGCTTTCAGACTGTAGAGACATTGTGATAAATGTTATAAATAGGAAATAATTAAAATAGAAATCTATCTATCGGAATAGATCTATTAGAAAATTACCAACTTTAAAATAACACGTACATATGTACATGAATGTAAGTACTATCACCAAGCGTTTAATCACGATTGTAGCGATAGTGTTACCTCCACTACACTATAGTAATGAGAGTGTGCTCACAACGGCTTGTAGTTACTAATAACTTTAAATAAGTTTACTTAATACGAATAGAGGCCAGTCGTGGCGCAGCGGCACCGGGTGTAACTGTAAAGCGACTGGTTGTGGGTTCGATCCCCACTCGAGGAGATGAAATATTTACTTAAATTTATATTTCCATTTCTTCGCTCTGGTGTCGAGGTTAAGCGCGGCGTTTAGTTCTGCTACTCAACACGCAATGCCTCCAGAATCAGGCAGAAAGTGGGGAACGGAGTGTCTTAACAATGGGTTCCCTCTGCCTAACCTGCAGTGTGCGGGATACAGCGTGAAGCTGATTTTATTTAATACGAATTAAAGTTACCCAGTTGTGAGGATTAATTGGAATTAACTTGATTAATTATATTATAGAATTTGGTTTTGTTTTCTTTCTTTTTCTTTTCTTTCAGATTCATGCTGTATCCCGCATACAGGGTAGGTAGAGGTAACAGAGTGTCAAGACACGTCGTACTCTAAATTCAGTCACTAATCTTCTCTTTATTTAACAAGACCATGGACACATTTTTAATAAACGCTATTGTATATTGTAAGATTTAAGCACACATCTATTTGATTTTTTTGATTGCGTTCCGCTACCCAACACGCAGTGTTTCGAAAATTGGATGAAATGTGGGTACATAGTGTCTTAACACTAAATTATCTATTACCCCCACTATACTAACTTAACTGTATCATCAAATTCATAAAATAATCAAAAATAATATTCCTATTTTATATTTATACAAAGTACGACTGGATCAAATGAAGTGCTTGACTTTACTATAGCTCTAAAGTACCTTTATTGGTCCAAGATGGCTGTTGAGAGAGCAACAACCGTTATCCTAAACTAAAATATATCGAAATTTAACATTGTTCTGTAAATTTATGAAGGTAAGCGCTGGGTAATTTTATATGAGATTTTATATATACTTAGAAAGGAAAATTGAAGATTTTATCGTTTTATTTCTGCCTTTAAATTAACGTGACGTTTTAAATAGATTATAGTTAACACATCAAGAATAAAGGAAATTGTTATATCATAGACATAAATGATGTGGGAAGTGTAGGACGGAGTGTCTCAATATTAGATTCATATTGACTTATTACTAAACAAAATATCATATACTTAATATATAGATGTCTCAATTTTTTTTAGCTTTACTCTGTATCCCGCACGTAGCAGGTAAGTAGTGGAACTCAACACCACGCTTTGCCTCCGTACCAGAGCGAAGAAATGCAAATAGTTAACATATTATTTCCTTGAGTAGAAATCGAACCCGAATACTATTGCGTTAACAGTCACACGCTCGTGCCCCTACGCCATGGCTGGCGTTAAATGTAAATGTTGTGGCTGAAAAAATATATTTTAATAAATTACCAAATGAGCTCATTTTCATAAAATATCATACTTATTGAAAAACTTATACGATAATTCTTTAACTCTCTGATCGAGTTTAATACCAGAGATCACGCTAGGAAGGATTTACGTTTTTACAAAACAATTATCTTTAATTAAATGTAAAAACCGATAACAAAAAAAAAGGATTGAAATTCTTGCCACTGGTTTATTGCTTTAGGGAGGGGAAATGAAAAACAAAATTAAAGGGTTTTTAATTATCTTTCATCTTTTCAATATTATTTGGTGCGCCAAAATTGAAGCTGGTACTGATACCAAAATTGAAAAGGTTGAATACGTTATTTTATATAACACCAGTGTTATGCCAGTATCTCCGCCTGCGTGGTCTCGTGACAATAGCTCACTCTTCACTATTTTAGTGTATCACAACCATATTATGTGTTTTATGGATTTACGATCTAATTTTATTGAATCCATCGTAGCGCAGTGGCACAGAGTGTGACTATAAACGTCATAATTATGGATTCGATACCCACCCGGGGAAATCGGGAATTTATTTAATATTTTAATTTCTAGTAAAAAGCTTCCGACTTTCCGCCGAGTACTAAGGCTTTGAGTGTTGAGTAACGGAAATCAACCCCGTGCTGAACCTAAACTCATTAAACTAAACTCATTAAAATAATTTATAAAGTATAAAAATATTAATGCAAAAATTCTGTAATAAAAAACGTAATCAAAAAATTATAATAAAAAAATCTTTACAAAAATAGATATTCCTCTTTTTACAAAAACACAACTTTACAGATATTTAATATCTGGAATCTAGAATTTTCTCCGATAAGGCATATCGCCTTTTCAGTTACAGGTGTCAATTTTAGCAGCTGTCCATTCTTATAAACTATCCTTATAAATCCCTAGCTCGATTGTAAAGAAAAAAGGCCGAGTTAATTTATGTTAGCAAAGCTTTTAATATTTTATACTTATTTTTAATAATAAATGTTTTATGTAAAATTGATGATTTTATTTATACCTATATATTTATATGAAAATTGTGCAAATAGAGGAGTATGAAATTTGGCACGGTTATAGTTTATATACAGAACAATTGCAGAATAAACACAAAAGAAAAAATATAACACACCCTAGTGTTGCACACAAATAGTAACGCTTGAATATTTTTTTAGCTCCATGCCTATATCCCGAGTTATCGACAAAACATTCCATTCCCCATTTTCCATATTTTTTGAGTTGCCGTGATTTGTCTATTTACTAGAAAGAAGATATGATAATATTTTTAGTCTCGATATGGAATCGAACCCGCTACCGGGATCCGAATGAAAAATGGCTAACGGAGTGTCTTGACACTAAGTTATCTTTGCCTATATTGCTTCGCGACAAAGCTTTAAAATAAAAGTATTCCTAAAGTGAGGCCAGTCGTAGCGCAACGGCACGAAGTGTGACTGTAACCGACTGGTTGTGGGTTCGATCCCCACTCGAGGAGATGAAATATTTACTTAAATTTATATTTCCATTTCTTCGCTCTGGTGTCGAGGCTAAACGCGGCGTTTAGTTCTGCCACTCAACACGCAATGCCTCCAGAATTCGGCAGAAAGTGGGGAACGGAGTGTCTTAACACTAGGTTCCCTCTGCCTACCCTGCTGTGTGCGGGATACAGCGTGAAGCTAATTTAATTTATTTTCTTTTGTTGTTTTTAGTGTGTCTTTTTGTTTCTGCATTGATTTAAAGTATTGAAAATTTCTCAAGTTCATATATACGGTATGAATCTAGAAAAGCATTTAGTAGCAGATCTTTTTTAAACAATAACCGTACAAGCTAGATAGATAAAGTCATCACTAAGAACTAGTAAATTTCGAAAATTTTAAATTACTATTACATGAAAATATGCTTAATATAAGAAGCGGTTAAGTGCGAGTAGGATTCATCCATCGAGCGTTTTGTAAGTGAACGAGAAGTATGATATATGTGTATATTCGTAAGCTTAAAACGTAATTGGTAACATTTTAATACAGTTTTATTATTTAATTCAGCCATATTTTATGTAAAGCTTCTAAGCTTATTTTGAATGAACGTTCCTGAAAGGTATTTTTCAATGCAGATTGGCAAGAAGGGTTGAGATTAGCATTTTATTAAGATAATTTTTAAATATACTCCTTCTTGGGGTTTTTTGTTCGGTTTGAAAAATATAGCTTAATAGAAAAATTTTAGTGCCAATAGTTTGGCTCTAATGAGAAAATAAGAATAAAATATGTTGACGACAATGATCTATTCGACAGCCTATAAGCTGCAGTTTGCACTGTATGTATGTTTCTAAATTGGTAAAAAATAGGCAATAAAGTAATTTATCGTTTATTTTGTACTTTATATTTTTAATTTCTATCTATATCTCCATACACTATCAAAATGGAAAATATTGGGATGATATATTATTGTATAAAACAATTGAACATTTAATCTTTACGTTGAAAAGTTGAGTTTCTTACCGGTTTTTTTCAGCAGAACTGCATTCCGAGTCGGTGGTAGCTTTATACATTCGATAATTCTAATGTGCTTTCTAAAATCTATTTGAATGAAGAATATATTGAATTTAAAATTAATTGACTTAATAATAATATTATATTGAAAGTTAACATCAATTTAAATAAACAAAGAATTAAAACTTTAAAACTAGAACTTTTACGACAACAAACTTTATACAAATTTTCAATGAAAAGTATAAAATGAATTTTATTTCAGACCTTCTAGAACGTGTCCACTGAGGTGACCTGAAAGCTGGAAGAGTGTATTTTCCCTTGTAAAGTATTCTCTTTTCTTAAAATATATTTCTATACTGTGGCATATAATAAATAAGGATTTTGTTTTCAAAACAATAAAGTGTAATGCGATTGTTTTATGTTTACACGAATATGTTTATACATTTTGTAACACTCTATATTTGATACATTACACCACATACAAATCACCAAAGACATTATATTCGTTTTATTTTTTCTTAATATTAAGTTGTAGAAATCAAATAAACCTAAAAAGATAGCCATATTGTGTACCAACAAACAAATTGTATTATTAGAATTTTATACAAATAAAAAAACTATATGTAAATTGAATTCGTCTAAGTATAAAGACAAACGTGTTTATAATGAAGCCTAAACAGAACCTTTTAATGTTAAGTATGTAACCCTTATTATCCTTTTTTAGATTTAAAAGAAAACTTTCTTTATTACACTTAAAATAAAGATAGTACTGAAAAAAGAAATCAATAATTTTACCGCTAAATCAAGCCGCATCGCCCGATAACGTCTGAAAAAGTGACGGTTGTGGGTTCGATTCCCATTCGGTCTGGTAATAAGTCAAATCGCGTTTTTGAGTTACGCCACTCAACACGCAAATGATAACTATAACCTCACAATTATATCAATTGTACGTTTTAAAAATGCATAATATCTATTTTGAAGTACAAAATATCATAATTTGCTCTGACCACTAAGCTAAGGCTTAGCGGTGAGAGCGCCTGGTCGGTATACAGGAGGCGCGGGTTCGAGTCCCGCCACGTTAAAATTTTATAAATCTTTTTTTCTATTCTTTCCAACACTCAATCGTCCGACGTCACCGTGACGTCTTAGCTAAAAATAAATAAATTAACTATTTATATAAAAATATATAGTATGGCTATAATAACAAAGTTGAATAAAATTTGCGGGGATATAGGAAACTAGATACGATTGAGTAACTTAGATAACAAGTTGTGGACAACACTAACGACGCGTCCGCTCTTGTACTCCGGAAACATTTCGGCGTGACGAAGTAATTACATCTTGAGAAAGCTAAGAGTTTCTGATAGTGACAATTATTACATACATATGTTCATGTTATACTATTATGATTTTAGACTGTTTAATCTAATATTAGACATGAAGTTGAAAGATTGAAAAAAAATACTAAATTTAGCTCTGGTGTCGAGGCAAAGCGCGGCATTAAGTTCTGCCACTCAGGACGTAATGTGTCCTGAATTCGGTGGAAAGTGGGGAACAACGTTTCTTAACACTAGGTTCCCTCTGTCTACCCTGCCATGTGCGAGATCCCGCGAAAGCTTTAAATAACTACTATTTCAAATTCAAGCAAAGGAGAATGAAACTTTTGGGCCGTCACGTAAAGAATTGAGATGTGATCTAAAAAATTACAATTTTTTTTTTATTTTTAGAATAGCAAATAATAAATTAATTGACATTCTGGAAGTGGAGAAAAATGAAAAAAATAAGATTTAGATCCTTAATCGATTAAAATCAATCATATTTTAAGTCAGAGATGTGACAGCTGATTGACAATCACACCTTGTCTAATGATTTTTTGCATTTTTGCATCTGTTTGTCATCGCAAAATCAGGCCATTAAATAAAAAACATTAAAAAAAAATATTTGCTTCTGTCATTACGTTCGTGTCATAACGCATCGACATTTTGAATGTTTTCCCGTTTGTTTGATATTTTCAAGGACTACTGTTTTGTTTTTCTCGGATTTTGACTCTGACTACTTTGTACGACCCTCGCTTCCTCACTGGACTCTGAAATCTTTTGGATCTTACGACCGCCACGCTATGGATATGAATCGCTGTGTGAATTGTGGGATAGCCAATGGACACTGCAATACTAGGGTATTGCACGACGACCTTTAGACGATGAAAACCACCACAACCTAGTTACTTAGAGGTGTGATATAATCCCGACATATAAGCAGGAAAATATATTTCTGTTACATTTTAGTTGACAGCTTTCGTAGAGGAAGGGTAGCTATAGCTATTGATATACTGCAATTGTATTGTAGGAAGACGAATGGTAGGCTGCTGTGCTCATGTTATGAGTATTATATATATATTATATATATATATATATATATATATATATATATATATATATATATATATATATATATATATATATATATATATATATATATATATATATATATATATATATATATATATATACATATATAAGGTACCATACCTTAGTTGGGCTAGATACCAAAATAATTTAGTTCCACCTGCACCTGCTTCATATCTTTACATTCTGGGCCCAAAAATGTATGGAATAGTTTCAGTCTCCTTTGCATTGCTTTTTCTTATACCACTTTGCGTGAGGTATAAGTTTCTTCTTAAGCTTAAATAGAAGCCTGATGTACCGTAAACTTACGAGAAGCTCTAGAAACTCTTATAACATTGCGCTCTACATTACTGCATGCTGTAAATATAGGTTATTTTTACTATGATTATCTAACTAGTGAAATTACAATTTTTTGTATAAAATAAAAAAAATAAAAAATAAATCAGCTTCACGCTGTATCCCGCACACAGAGGCAAAGGGAACCTAGTGTTAAGACACTCCGGTCTCCACTTTCTGCCGAATTCTGGAGACATTGCGTGTTTAGTGGTAGAACTCAACGCCACGCAATACCTCGATACCAAAGCGAAGAAATGGAAATATAAATTTAACTAAATATTTCATCTGCTCTAGTGGGGATTGAACCCACAACCAGTCGATTTACAGTCACACTTTGTGCCCCTGTGCCACGACTGGTCTTTGGTATGGTATGGTATGGTATAAAATTTAGATAAGAAATTAAATGTTGAATGTGTATAATTTAGTACATGATTAACTTTTATTAAATCAGCGGAAACGCGATGAAGACCGAAACATCTGAATATTTTAACGCAGACTTTTCAGTACATTAATGTTGCGTATAATTTAACGATCGCGAGAACATTTTCTTTAGTAAAATATACTTGATTGCTATTTCAGTACTTCACAAATTAAAGAATCATTACGATACGATCTTATTACCATTTAAACGTCACTTTTTATGGCTGTGCTTGTAAATATTCTCTTCTAAGAGCGTTATTGTATTTTTTTTTTAGTTTCACGCTGTATTCCTATGCTGCACATAAGAGTTTGTGATCAAATCAATTGTGGTTATGTCAGTGATCAAAATTATGTGACAAAAAAATTGTCCCGAAAGATTAAATAAAAACGTTTACACATATCTGTTCAAAGGTAATGTCCAGGTACCCTTCAAAAAATATCTCTAAATAAGCTAATGTGAGTATGATAATCTATTTAGGTCGCAGGTAGGCTTCCGAGCACATAAGTGAATTTCATAAATGTGGACAAACATACACACAATATTGCCCACACTTTCTTTTTGAATCTAAGCCATATTGAAATGATCGTTTTTGTTTTAAATGACTAGATTTAATCTTCGGGAATGGTTGAAGTTTCATCAAAATCGGTCCAATAGTCTTTGAAATATGTGTTTTCATACATTTCGGGGACGGACACAATATAATCTCTTTCATATAGTGTTCCAGTCTCCCTAGAGATGAGAGGGCAGGTCCTATCTATTGGTAGCTATTTTTAATTTTCTTTATATTACTTTTATTTTACTTAATTGTGTTAAAATTACGAAAACAACATACTGTATCAAAAAATGGAAAAATTTAACATTTAAGTTTAGTTTTTTATTATGAAAAGTTAAATTATTTACAATATTCGTATTACACCTAAGTATCTTTAAGTGTTCTTATGCGTAACTTTAAATTACTTTCTCTGAGTGTTCTTAAGTAAAGCAATGCTTGTATAGCTTATATATAATAGCTTGTATTAATCTAAGTTTTGGTGAAGTATGACTAAGTCTCTCTCAACAATACTTGATATATTTTAGACCTAAAGTTATATTTACTTAAAATTGCAATATAATATTCTTATTTAAGTTTAAATATAGAACGAGAGATCATAATTTAAATATATAACGAAACGTCATCATTTTACATTTGACACATGGTTGTAAGTTCGATCACCGCTCAGAAGGTTGACTAAATGTCAAATATTTTCATATTCTGTACTGACTGATGGAATGATGGATGGATGGAAAGTACTGATGGAGAACTGCAGTAACTAGGCTCTACATCATGGTAAGCAGATACCATAACGTAGGGAGGGAATGCAGGGAATAGCGTAAAGCTGAAAAAGTATATTGTTCTTAAGACTATTAAAATGCAGTGAGTCAGTGTCAGATTATACAAGTATACAAGCGGAGTATCTTAACACTAAGTTTCACCATTTTATATTTACCTATCCTGACTCTAAGTGCATAATACTAGACTTGCTATTTGCGGGATAAAAACCTGAAGATGAAGTACATCTGGGTGTAACTAGGGCACTAGATTGACAACATGAGGCCAGTCGTGGCGCAGGGGCACAGTGTGACTGTAAAACGGCTGGTTGTGGGTTCGATCTCCACTCGATGAATTGAAATATTTATTTACGCAATGCCAGAACTCGGCGGAAAGTGGGGAGCGGAGTATCTTAGCATTAGGTTCCCTCTGCCTATCGTGCTGTGTGCGGGATACACCGTGAAGCTAATCAAACAAACCTATATTTTAGTAAATTATAATGAGATTTTTCTTTTCCACTATAAATAGTAAATTTTCTTCTTTTAACATCTAAAATAATAAAAACACGTACTGACGTACTAGAAGGACAGCAAGAATAGACGAATGTCGTCACCAAACATTTGTAAACGTTGACCGCAGTCACACTGAGTGAGTGAACGTAACCAAGGTTTATTCTATTTGAACTTTGAATAAATGTAAATCTGACATGTACATAAGAAAACCTTGTTGATATACATTTTTATAATAATTTTATAATATATATAGGGGAGAGGGGGGCACATTCGAACGATTTTTAAACTTTGTGTCATATCTAAAAATTCTACAGTTTTTAACTTCTTTACTATTTCACAATGCTTAGTCCAACTATTGTGCCACACAATCGTAGCATCATATGTAGAAAAATATATAAGGTAAAGGTGCAATATCAACTTTAGTAGCAGTAGTCAAATGTTCAAAGCTGCCCCCCTTGCGGGGTAGCTTTGAACATATATGGG
>JAATLQ010019332.1:0-42443 GCA_013421005.1 Heliconius erato x Heliconius himera
CTGCTCCAGCCCAATGTAATTACAAATAGGTGTTAACCACATTCATAATTACGATAATAATCGATTAACTAAATAATCAATTATCCGAATAGTCGAGGTTAGTCAGTGGCAGAGCACGAGTAGTGCTCCGAGCCACACCAGAGCCAAGACTGCCCGTACAATATCCATGCGGTCTTTTATACGATCGCTAATAAATAAGTTGTAGGGTAGAATGAATAAGAATCGTGTTGCCAACAGAAATAAAAATAAAAAGAACATTCGAACGATGTAATTGCTTTGTTATTATCAGACAATATGTAATTATTAAAGTAGAATAAAATTTACAGAGTAAAATTGACCTCACCACACGCAATCATATTCATCGTATTACTAGTACAGTAATGTCGGCGGTGGTCAGGGCTTTCATTAAATAAAAATACGTCAATGAAAAACTTATTTAAATATTAAACATTTATGAGGAATTAATAATAATATTATAGTTATTTATTTATTTTAATATGTTTCTGTACAAAATGAATTTGGGCTTAAATTGCTTTCGAACTATTACTACATTTATACGTATAATGCCATGGCGCAAGGGCACAAGGGTGTGACTGTAACGCGACGGTTGTGGGTTTGATCTTTTTTTCGCTCTGGCACCAAGACAAAAGTCCGGCGTTGAGTTCCATCACTTAATGCCTCGATAAATTCGATGGAAAGTGGGGAACGGAGTGTCTTAACACTAGGTCCGCTAAGTAGATTTGATAATAAATATTAAAGATAATTATTATAAAAATAATGGTCGTCAAAACTGATCATAAATGACAAAATTATAGATTTTTATTTATTATGGCTACGTCTTTCATAAAGCTTACCTACCTACTAACTTTATTTTTTAACAGTTAAATATAAAAATCTATAGAAGATTCTAAGCTATCCAATCATTATTTCTTTTTACTAGATTTATATGTGCAAGTGCATAAATGTGTATTTTATGTTTTTTTTTTATCTTCTGGAAGCATTGCTTGTTGAGTGGCTTAGCCTCGACACCAGAACGAAGAAATGGAAATATAAATTTAAGTAAGTATTAGTATTAGTATAAGTGTTAGTATTTAGTCCCTCGAGTGGGGATCGAACCCAAAACCAGTCGGTTTTACAGTCATACTTTGTGCCGCTGCGCCACAACTGGTCTTGAGGCTACAGGGTAGGCAACGGAAACCGAATGTTAAGACACTACGTTCCTCAATTTCTGGTGGCATTCTGGAGGCATTGCGTGTTGAGTGATGGATTAAATATTTCATTTCATCGAGTGGGAATTGAACCCACAAACTTTACTTTACCGTTTACACTTTACATAGTACAAATACACATAAAAAATATATATTGTACTTTCAAAATATCTGTCAAATTCTGTTCATTCTAGTAAATAATGACTTAGAAATTCGTATGTAATGTCAATTAACTAACAATATAACATACGGTTAGAATAATGAAACCGTAAATTACAATGTACAAGAGAATGGTGACTGTCTTCAAAATTAATATATACGGTTGGTACGCTCGTGTGAGCACACTACAGTCTTTACAGTTGTCGAACTAAAGCTAATAACTTTAATATATTCAACAACTATATGAATATTTATTTTGTATCTGTACATCTATGAAATATAAGGAGTTTGTATTAAGTTATTATTTATATAGGTATTGACATAATAAATTTTAGCGACAGTTAAGAGTTATTTCTTTTTAATAATTTGTTTTTTCGTAATTTTTATTTTATCAGCTTCAGCTTCACGCTGTATCCCGCACACTGCAAGGTAGCCAGAGGGAACCTAGTGTTAAGACACTCCGTTTCTCACTTTACACTGAGTTCTGGAGGCATTGCGTGTTGAGTGGCAGAACTCAACTCCGCACTTGTCCTCGACACCAGAGCGAAGAAATGGAAATATAAATTTAAGTAAATATTTCATCTCCTCGAGTGGGGATCGAACCCACAACCAGTCGGTTTACAGTCACACTTTGTGCCGCTGCGCCACGACTGGCCTCCGTATTTTGGCGCAGGCGCACAGGTGTGACTGTAACGCGGCGGTTAAGGGTTCGTTCTCCACTCGAGGAAATGACTTGTTATTTATTAATATTTTCATTTTCTTATCTCTGGCACCAAGGCAAAAACCTGTCGTTGAGTTCCGCCACTGACCGTGCAATACTTCGAAAAATTCTGCGGAAAATCACTAAAATCTGTACTTAATTTGCAGGAAACTGATTTTATAATGAAGAAACCTTACGGCTAACATAGAGATAAAAACCACTGTTTATTAAATTATACAATAAATATATTGAAAGATTACACCATTTCGATCTCTTATATAAAAACTGTTACTTTGGCATTTATTTGTCCTAAATGCAATAGGATTTTATTTTAGGTGACGGCCTTTATCCTAGTGAAGCTTTAAGAAGCAGGTGCACCGTTCACCACATTGCGTTTTATGGTGTACTTAAAGGATATTGTTCGTTGAGTGTACTGTAAATACTTAGATAAGGTATTTAGAGTAATACTCTGAAATTCTTTTAAATAAAAAAAATACAAAAATCAGCTTCAAAAATAAAAAAGCAGAGTAGGCAGAGGGAGACCCTAGTGTTAAGACACTCCGATCTCCACTTTCTGCCGTATTCTAGAGGCATGCTGAGTGGCGGAACTCAACGCCGCGCTTTAAGACCTTTACTATTCTAATACAGTATTTTAAAATATTGAATTACTCACTTGGAAATCTTCAAAGTAACTTTAAGCTTCCGTGAATGTTAAGAGTTTGCAATAGCTTATCATATAAAATATTAATATTTATGATATGCTACGATAGTAAAAATATTCTGAGATGTTGAAGTAATAGACTTCACAGTAAACTAATATTTCCAAGATTGAAAAATAAATATTATGTTAGACTTCACGAAACCTTAATGTATAAAAATTCTTAAATTGCGCAATCGCGTATACGCTTGAAAAAAATTCAAGCAACTCAATATTGGTATAAATATAGGTTTGTAATAGTTTTTTTTGTAATGAATATACGTAAAATAACAATCTTTGTTCTCTTAAATTTGTACTAGTTCTCATTTGTTACTAAAATTCTTAATTTTTCTGGAGCTGAAAGTATCCTAAAGGTTCTAGACACAATTTTATAAGTTTTTTTATTCTTTTCTATATTATTTTTTATGTCATGTAGTAGTAAGCTTTATTTTTGACGTGCATTTTATTTATAAGAAAAGTTTTTTCTTAAAACACTTTCAATCGGTTCGTTGTGAATGGATTTTAAATTTGTGCCCATAGTATATGAGTGACGCAACCCTCCGACACGCTTTGTTGTCAATGAAATAAATAAAAGTAAATGACATGTTTAATATAAAAGCTTGAGGTCAGTCGTGGCGCAGGGGCACAAGGTGTGACTGTAAAATCGACTGGTTGTGGGTTCGATCCCCACTCGAGGAGATAAATATTTACTTAAATTTATATTTCCATTTCTTAGCTCTGGTGTCGAGGCAAAGCGCGGCGTTGATTTCTGCCACGCAACACGCAATGCCTCCAGAATTCGGCAGAAAGTGGGGAACGGAGTGTCTTAACACTAGGTTCCGCCTGCCTACCCTGCTGTGTGCGGGATACATCGTGAAGCTGATTTGATTTTTAATATAAAAGGTTTTCTGAGTATTGAATGATCAATAAGCCTTACATTTGAGATCAGGTAATTTTCAACTGCTCAATAATAATAATGGCGTCTGTTTATTAACCTTAATCTCTGATACACTTTCAAAGTAAAATTTCTTAACAAGATAAATTATCTCATCGTCATAGCGTAAGCTGAAAGTTAACCAAAATACAATATTGGTATACATTTTTTTTAATAAATAACGCCGGAAGTGGTGTTCCTTTCAACACTTTGCTTCACACGTGGTAAAACATTACGAATATTAATGAACTTCAACGTTCGCTTCTACGTATAATATAGTAAATATTATCAGTTATTACGTTAATAATTTATCGGCAATGAGCATTTATTTATCTTAAAGCATTTATTATGTTGCTTCATTAAAAAAAAAGCAGGATAAGCGCGAGTCGGGCTCGCCCACCGAGGGTTCCGTACAAAAATTGGAGGAGTGCCCAAAGCCCCTCTGATACCTCACTTTTAACCAAACATTGCCTCCCTTTTAAGGTTCTTATTTTTTTTTAATTTAACCATAAATGTATACTTTTCAAAAATCACCAAAACTACTAACTAAAGTTTTTTAAATAATTAAAAACATAATATTTTAGTTTAAATTTACTGAATTAGATACTGTATACTAAAATGTGTAATACGAAATCCATTTATCACTTTTATTGTTACATATTTTTTTTGTTTTTTGAGTGTAACATTTTTTGTCCATTTATATTCAACAAAGTTGATATAAATGGGATATAAATCAGCTTCACGCTGTATCCAACACACAACAGGGTAGGCAGAAGGAACCTAGTGTTAAAACAATTCGTTCCTCATTTTCCGCCGAATTGGGTGTTGACTGGTGGAACTCAGCACCGCGTTTTGCCCCGACAGTAGAAATGTAAATATAAATTTAAATAAATATTTAATTTTTCGAGTGGGGATCGAACCTACAACCAACCGCGTTTACATTCACATACTTATGGCCCTGCGCCACGACTCTCCTCAAACGTAATATAAATGTTTTATATGCCAAAATGATGAACGATAGGTGATAAACCTTTAAGGACCCGGAGTTGAATGAAACGCAATGACGGTCATATAAAAACTCACATAGCGAATGCGAAGATTGATGACGATAAAAAGTGAATAAGATAGCATTTGACACTTGCTTTCTATCTTTAACCACGTGGATGGATGGATTCATTAAGTAGAATAAAAAATTATATTTTATGATTTTTTTTTATATGTAATTCTTTTTAGGTTATTTTGAAACTGTGAAAGATTTACAAAACAAGATTTGAATAAATAATATTATATAATGTTATATATTTGAGGCAATGAGCTCGGTTGTGGCGCAGAGGCACAAAGTGTGACTGTAAAATCGCCTGGTTGTGGGATCGATCCCCACTCGAGGAAGTGAAATATTTATTTACATTTATATTTTCATTTCTTCGCTCTGGTGTCGAAGCAAAGCGCGGCGTTGAGTTCCGCCACTCAGCGCGCAATGCCTCCAGAATTCGGCGGAAAGTGGGGAACAGAGTGTCTTAACACGAGGTTCCCTCTGCCTACCCTGCTGCGTGCGGGATACAGCGTGAAGCTGATTTTATATTTTATCGTACACGAACAAAAACTAATACATAAATTAGTTCACATTAAGAAAGGCAACCAATCATTTGACACAATATTCTACGCATTATTGAAATGAATTTTATGTTTTCTATATTATTTTCATCAGCTTCACGCTGTCTTCTGCATATAGGAGGATAGATAGAGGGAAACTTTCCGTCAAATTCTCGAGGTATTGCGTATTGAGTGACGGAACTCAACGCCACGCTTGACGTCGACACCAGAGCGAAGAAATGAAAATATTGAATATTTTATTTCCTCGAGTGGGGAACGAACCCACAACCTGTCACAGTTACAGTCACACGCTTGAGCCCCTGCGCCACAACTAGCCTCTGTTATTTTAATATACACTAACATATGTAAACGGACTATTCCAAGCTATTACTAAAATTAAGTTTTATCGTGAACTTATATTAATAGCTTCATTTAGTTCAGACTTGGACAATTCAGTGTTAGTGCGACTCAACCCGGACGTGACCGCAGCACTCTGGTACAGTATAGTGGGAACAAATGTACTGTAATTAAATTCCCTCCACACTACATGATAAGTAGTTCCTTAGGTACACTTCAAACTTTAGTCATACAGCCAGTTTTCTACTATTTCTCGTATCATATTTTGCTTATGTTTATACGTAAATATGTAAAGGTGCTTTTAATGAGTTTATTTTGCTTTAGAGGCCAGTCGTGGCGCAGCGGCACGAAGTGTGACTGTAAAATCGACTGGTTGTGGGTTCGATCCCCACTCGAGGAGATGAAATATTTACTTAAATTTATATTTCCATTTCTTCGCTCTGGTGTCGAAGCTAAGCGCGGCGTTGAGTTCTGCCTCTCAACACGTAATGCCTCCAGAATTCGGTAGAAAGTGCGGAGTGTCTTAACACTAGGTTCCCTCTGCCTACCCTGCTGTGTGCAGTATACAGCGTGAAGCTGAATTTATTTAATTTAATTTTTTTAATTTCTTTTTGCTTTATGCGATATGTCGGGATGAGAACGACCAAATAACAGCAGTTGAAGGGTGCAAGTTCAAATGTAATGGTTCTTTTGTTGATAAATTCTTTTCGCCGATTGTTGAGGCATTTCGTTTTGGAGGCGGAACGCTTTGCCTCATCACCGTTTTATGAATTTTACTCATTCATTTCTCCGAGTGGGCATCGAAACCACAACCGTCGCGTTTACAGTCGCCATGACGGTCTTAGACTTCCAAATTCTAATAAAAAAAAATAATAATAATTAGAGGGAACCTACCGGTCCCCACTCTTCGTATTTTTGGAGGCATTGCTTATTGAATGGCGGAACTCTACGCCGCGTTTACCCTCGACACCAGAGCGCAGAAATGGAAATATAAATTTTAAGTAAATATTTAATTTTACTTTCTTCGAGTTGGGATAGAACCCACAACCAGTTGCGTTTACAGTCACACTTCGTGCCGCTGCACCACGCCTCAATATACTTATAAAATTTTATATAACAATATCAAACGCTTACGGAGTTCTATTAGGTTATCTGATTCTATTCGTGTGAGAGTAAGATTGAGTCTCATTCGAGGTCATGTTTATATTAAATCTGTGAAAGTTGTCGTGGTAGGGCTTTAGGTTCTGCCACTGAAGATGCAATTACTAACTTCACATAGAAAAAAAGAATACAGTCGAATAAATTATGAAATACTACAAAAGAAGTAGGTTTTTTTTTAATTTAATATTTAGGTGAAAGGCACAATATACTCATTACTCATATACAGAGTGTTTTTGTCATCACCACTACAAATGCAACCACAGTTTTAAGTACTCTATAAAAACCTACAATTAAAAGAAAAGACATTTTTCCAAAAAATATAAAAAATATTTCAAACAAAATAGCTAATAAAATTATCGTTGTAAAATAAAGCGCCATTTGTCAAGAATGACGCACCATAAACAAACTTAACAAAGCGATAACGCCGCATACGTCTCGTTTACGAAGTCGAGTCGTAGGTAATGGCGGCGATGATGAATTGCGTAAAATAGAACGAGAGATATCTCTTTCTAGTGTATTTTTGAGAATGAAAGTGGCAGATTCTCAATGCTTAGTAGTATTTTTGTAGTAGTATGTGCTTATGTTATTGGTATTTATTTGTAACTGCGTCACACGAAATACAGGTATGGATAAACATCGTGAAATGAAAAAAAATCCTACGTCTAAACTGTTGAGGCATCTTGATTAATTTCTTTAGGTATGGGTTAGAAATATTTTACCCTATATGCTGTTCCCGTGAAAGGAGCGCTGACACTTCCACCTATATATAATACATTTATAGTTCATATTATGACTACAGTAAGCTTCTTAAATGTGACATAACCAGAAAAAACGTAATAAAATTCAATATCTTCTTATGAATCGGAATGAAATAAAAGTTAATATGGCTGTTAATATGCTTTGAAGGTTTTTTAGAATGTGTAAATCTTTTATTACTAAAAAATCCGGTTAAGTGCAAATCGAACTTGCCCACCGAGAATTACAACATATAAAAGTTGAAAAACTTAAGATTGTCCATTTTTAAAAAAAAAAAAAATATATATAGTTATATTTTTTCAATAAAATGTCTATACATTTCGGTTTAGCTAATCTTATATTTACCTACACATTCCGTATTTTTTTTTCATATACATATGTTAAAAGTTTTCACTTCGTGCTAAATAATCGAATTTCATACAAAATACAGCAAAAACGATGCATAAACGCTCATCTTTGCGTTGACTTACAAGCTTGATTTATAGTGAATCAAAAGATATATAGACCTAAATACTTGATGTTAATTTCAAACTGATACACACACGCGCAAAATAAACTCAAGGTAAATTCTCTTGACAGACGGACAACAAAGTGATCCTATAAGAGTTCCGTTTGTACTTTTTGAGGTACGGAACCCTAAAAAATAATTATGTAAAACGTAATACGTGTAACGTCAATAAATATGTAACAAATGTTTTTGTGACGTAATAAAAGCCTTACAAATTTGACCTGATTTTTTGATGATTGAGTCCAACATTTTTTGAATGTTTAATTTATTTTGATTTTTATTACCAAAACTACTCACAAATTTTATCAAAAAATATAAGAATCTTTGGATACTTTTCTTTGAAGCTTTTTTTCTTTCATACATAATACATCATTGTAAATATTTATAAAAAACACAGCTAAAATTTTTTGCCATAAAAAAAAATAATTTATTGATATTATTTGGTCAACAACAGTATATTTTCAAAGCCCAAAAGCTGTATATATAATTACAAAGTTAGACTCAACGATAATTATTATTTACGTGACCATCATTTCCTGGCGCAGCGTGACCACAATTTCATAGCGCAGCTATATACTGAACTTAAAGCCTGCTCATATTTCATTTACCACATCAGTAATTTGTATGTAAGAAATATTTTTCTAGGGTTCCGTACTTTTTAAAGGAAACTGGAACTCTTAAAATAAGATCACTTTGTTGTCTTTTCTTCTGTCTGCCTGTCAAGAGTTTTTTCTCAGGAACTCTTGGAGTTATAGTATAATTTCCTAAAAAAAATTATTTATATATTTATTTAAAAGATGTGATCGCTTATATTGGAAAATATTTCGACACTATAAAGGGAATCAAAATTAATAGGATACTTTTGGTTGACCTAGAATTATGAAATTTGGCAGGTAGCATCTACAGGTACTTCTGTTCAAGAAACAATCTGAAAAGTATACATTTGTAGTTATATCCTAAAAAATAAAAAGGGGGGAAATTTTGGTATTAAAGTCAGTTATCAGTGAGGTATAAGTTGAAAGGGCTCTGGCTAAGCCAAGATTGAATTTCAGAAAAACTAGACACCTCAATTTTTTGTACGGAACCCTCACTGAGCAAGCCCGATTCGCTCTTGTTCGGTTTTTTTATTTTTTGCTTCACACTGTATCTCGCGCATAACACTTTCCACCTCCTACTGTGGAGACATTGAGCGATGAGTGGCGGAGTTTAACGCCGCACTTTGCCTCGTTACCAGTTCAAAGAAATTATTACAAAATATTTAGTTTTCTTGAGTTCGCTCACTCGCTTGTGCTTCTGCGGCACGACTGGCCTAAACAACACATTGAACATACAAATTGTTATCATAATTTAATTAACTCGAAGTGGTTTTAGTCGGAAAGTGGAAATTAAATAGAATTCGTAAGTCAGAGGTATTAGACATATGGTAGCTAATATTAATTACCTATTTGTAGTCTGAATATTAAATTACATACGTCTATGTGTGAACAAGTGAAAAAAAATAGCTTCCTGCTGTATCGCACACATGGCAGAGGGAACCTAGTGTTAAGACACTCCGTACTCCACTTTTCGCTGTAATAAAATAATTAATACTCTTTTTTCAATAAAAGTCATTTTTATCACTTTACGTGCTTTACTTCTTAAAACTCTTCTTATTTTTTTTAAAAAATCTATATAAGTATTTACTGGTAATACTCTCATAAAAGAAGAATCCAGAACCACTACGCTTCAAATCATAGGTTCCAAATGATATCAAAATGCTATATACAAAACATCAATGTAATTATGAAACAATATTCTTTATATCCTCTATCAAGAACATCAAAGACAACTAGTTAAAAATTTTATAAAGGCAAAGGTAGGCAACTTGGTTCAGTTTCAGGACTTTGTTCCTGAGACTACAGTAATAATGAGACGCCTCTAGACGCCTGTAGGGTAGGGCCGGTCAACGCACCCTCTAAGCATGAATATCAAATGTTGTTTGAGAACGTCTTTACAACTTTGATTGCACCTATCTAACTAAAGCCAACTCCGACGAATATTTCAGTAATCTGGAACCTGGAACCTTGTTACGTCATATATTAGATAATCTTATATGCGATTACAACTTTCCTTTTATGATGATGAGTTGGTAATTATCTCGGCTCTCAAATAAATTGCCTCGCTTTTGGGTTAAGTAAACTCGCGAAGTAGGTCCCCGTTGGGGGAACTTAATAGATTCAATATACACGTATTTATCTCAAGTTGATTATATAAATAACAAAGACGAAGTTGGTGAGGTAACTTTTGATATTTTGTTACTAGTGGTGGATAGGAATGGAATTTGGAGATAGGAATTTAAAAATAATTCCTTAGGCAACATTACTTCATATTATATACAGCTTCAAGCTGTATCCTGCACTTAATAAAGTAGGCAGAGGGAACCTAATTTTAAGACACTGTTGAGAAATTTACCTCAATTAGATAATTTATTATAGTTTAATCGCCAATAATAGTTCTTCATCAGATGTTCCATTTTTGTGTGTTAGTAGAAAATACGCTCTACAAGTTTTATTGAGATAGCATTTCATTATCTTTTATAGTTTAGTTGGACTGCTATGGTTTTACATCAGGTGTTTCAGTATTAACTATCTATTAAAGCCTAGACCTTGCCCAAGCCTAAAAGCTTTACAGCAAAGAGGTTTCACTCAAATCACAGAAGAAATAAAATATTTCATATTTTCACTTTTTCGCTTTGGTGTCGAGTAGAATTTGGTGGAAAGTGAAGAATAGTAGTGTCTCAATGGGAACGGAGTGTCTTAATGGGAACAGCGTATGTTAATCGGAACGGAGTGTCTTAATACTAGAAATTGTGAAACAAAGAAAAATAAAGAAGATGACACCTGGAGTACCAATTCTCTGAAATATATTTTTTCCATCCAAAATATATCACATAAAAAATAAAAGAATCAAATAAACCGATAATATTTTAAAATATTCCTATCCATAATTTAAATCCATAATTTAAATAATTCGCAACGTCGATAAGGTGTTGCGGTCAAAGAAATAAGTGATCGTTTGTTCACTCGCTGAAAGGAAAGCAATTAGCTGGAATGTAAATGGCGAAATGTATTGTAGTGTTCTCGACACATTTGCATAGAAAACGACGTGGGGCGGAATTCCGAGGGGTTGTATTAGTTTCCGCTGAAACTTTCACTGGATAGATGGCTCTAGTGAAGGTAGGCTGGTTGTGGGTTCGATTTTCATTTGAGGAAATGAAATATTTTATATTTTCATTTCTTTGCCCTGGTGTAGAGGCAAAACGTGGCATTTAGTTTTGTCACTTAATACGCAATGCCTTCAGAATTTGACGGAAAGTGGGGAATGGAAGTCACTCAATATCAACAGGGTGCTTAGCACTAGGTTTCCAGGTTCCCTCTGTCTACCCTACTATGTACAGAATATAGCGTAAAGATTCTGGCAGAATTCCGAGGGGTTATTTTAGTTTATACTGAAACTTTCACCGTCGGACGAAAGATGGCTCTACTTTTAATGGTGTTTTTACGGGACTTTGTTTAAGCGTCCCTAATAAATTAGCATTGTAATTTAAGTTGTCATCGTTATTTTCCTTTATTATACGAAATATTTACTTTCTTTAGGCTTCTGGTTTTATGTTAGTTACTAAAGATAATTATTATTTGAATACCTACTTTGCTACTTGATTGATTTTTTTTTATTTTTATAATATATAAGATTTTTAAGAATTAAACATTTGTTCATATGTTTCTAATATACACATAGAATTAATATTTGTAAAATTTTATGAAAGCTGTTTTATTTTTGTTTCGAATAAAAAATTATAAAACTATTAAAAATTATAAAAAGTTTTGTCATGAAGAGGCCGTCGTGGTGTAAGGGAACAAGTGTGTGACTGTAAACGCGACGGTTGTGGGTTCCCACTCGGACGAATGAATTATTATTTATTAATGTTTTCATTTCTTTGCTCAGAAATTAAGGCAAAAACGCTGCGTTGATTACTGCTACTCAACATGGAAATGCTCAAAAATATCAGCGGAAAGTGAGGAATGGAATGTATAACATTAGGTTCCCTCTGCCTACCCTACTCTAAAATCTCTAGCGTAAAATAGAAAAAAAACTAAAACACTTAATTAAATTATTATACAAAACTTTTCGTTACTAAATAGCAACAGATAACTTTATCCAGTAAAAAAAAATAGTAAAGTAAATAAAAAAAAATTAAATCAGCTTCACGTTATATTTCACACAGCAGGGTAGGCAGAGGGAACCTAGTGTTAAGACACTCCGTTCCCCACTTTCTGCCAAATTCTGGAGGCATTGCGTGTTGGCAGTAAAGCTACAATAAAATATCGTTTATATCACTTATATACTCGTATGTAAATAAGTTATTTCATATTATCCTCAAGAAAGAGGTATTTTGTTTACAGTGTTTCATTTTCCGTCATCGACGCAGTTCCAATTTACGTGCCGCCATTTGGTGGTATTGTCTAATTAACCTGCCTACTACGCGATTTATTACTGAACCCTTAGATGTCTCGGAGCAATTTCGTTGAACCTTATTGACTGTGGTGTTAACGGTAAATCACCTCAGAGAGTAATATATTTTTAAAGGAAAACCAGTAAAGTACCTACTATGATTTTTTTTTGCTTAGGTAAATGGAACCTGGGAACCTAATGTTAAGACACTTCCGTTCTCTACTTTCCGTGCTCACAGTAACGCGTCAAAATAATAAATGTAATACAATTAAGTAGGTAATGTTTTAGATCACTTAAGTCTTATCTATTTTTTTTGCATTTGCCAAAATATTTTCATAGTCTTTTATCAGGTATAAATTTAGATATAAATCGTAAATCACAATCAACTATAGTATTCAAAAATATAAACTATGCACCATAAAGTCCACTAAAAAAAAAGATTTTATTTAATAAAATTGTACAATTTTCAACTTTTATTGTAAGTCTCTAAATTAAATTGCTATAACTGTCAGTCTGTACCGTTCGAATGGACAGCAATCACTTCAATTTCCAGCTGTAAACTTGGCACGTTTTTCTATTGTTCTCGGTATTACAGATTTTCTTTAAGCTCACAGCTAGGCTGTTGGAGATGATTAGAATTTTTACATTAAACTGGGAAGCAAAGATTTGAAATTACATCGCGTAAACTAATTTAGTTTTTTCAATTATTTTTAAATCTTATCTAAGTTTTTATTCTTATTGGTTTAATCTTATTTTTTTCCTTATACTACGGTGTACTATTTTTTATTTCAATCCAATTATGAAACAAAGCGTAGTCTTTTGTATAAATAAAAATAAAAAATAATTTAGCTTCACGCTGTATCCCGCACACAGCAGGGTAGGCAGAGGGAACCTCGTGTTAAGACACTCTGTTCCCCACTTTCCGCCGAATTCTGGAAGCATTGCGTGTTGAGTGGCGGAACTCAACGTCGCGCTTTGCCTTGACACCAGAGCGAAGAAATGAAAATATAAATGTAAATAAATATTTCACTTCTTCGAGTGGATATCGAACCCACAACCAGTCGATTTCACAGTCACACTTTGCGCCTCTGTGCCACGACTGGCCTCTAGTCTTTTGTATAAAAATTGAATATTAAATAGTTTAGTATCTGAACAATTTCGATACAATTTCCATAACATTATTTAAAGCAAAAAAATATGGAGTCAATATAACAGAACGCTTACGGCAACGAAATATAATTTATTCGGGAGAATGTGAAAACAAATCATAAAGAAATATGCTAGTTTCTGGGTCAGGTATATTTGTTATGTACACGAGGTAACCGACGAACTAATTTGGCACACGTTCAAACTAAATACCGTCTTTGACCAAAACTCCTTAATATCTTCGGTGATAGTGGAGATGAGGGCGATGGAACGTAATTTATAGCACTTAAGGTTCTTTTAGGTTAATTAAACTTGACTGCTTAACTTAGTTTCAATGTACATGACAGAATTATGGTAATACCGGCTTAATATCCTCTAAAATTTTGCCTGGAAAATTATTTTCGGGCAAAATGTTGAAGTTGTGCGGCGCTTTTGCTTAATAGGATGTGGTTTTACTAATAATTTTAAATGTATTAGTGTAGAAAATTATGTCTGGTTTTGCAGTGCAGCTACAAATTGAAATTATCATTTTTCTTCTATAGACATATTAAAATAAGGGAAAAGAAAAATGAATAGAAGATGAAGAAACTTCTGTATATCAGAGTAATCTTTCGTCTACTTATTAAGTGTAAAATTATAACAAAATTATAATTTTGTTTCAGTTTTGCTTAATAGGATGTGGTTTTACTAATAATTTTAAATGTATTAGTGTAGAAAATTATGTATAGTTTTGCAGTGCAACTACAAATTGAAATTATCATTTTTCTTGAATAGAAACATTAAAATAAGGGAAAAGAAAAATGAATAGAAGATGAAGAAACTTCTGTATTTCAGAGTATTCCTTCGTTTACTTATGATTTTAAAATATTCTTTAATTAAAAGTTGGCAACTACAATAGTGATCAAAAATAAAGTACGTAGGAAACTAACGTTTAAGCTTTAAGCATTCACTAAGACATTAACTTAAAAACGGGAACAATACGATATACAGGAAATATGTAGGTCGATTTTAACAAGGTACATAATTGATATTTAAATCAAGACGTACACTCAGTTTTTATAATCTTTTCCGTAAGAATCAAATAAATATGGTAATATTACTTCCTTTACATTACTTAACGTTCGACAAAAAATGGGGAATGGAGAGTTTTCACACTAGGTTCCCTCTGCCTACCCTACTAGGGTGGGATATAGCGTGAAGAATTTTTTTTTTAGATTATTTATATGCATATAAATGTGAAGTAAACAGCTCTCACACATTTAGATTTCTTTTTATGAGACTATTTAAAAATATATAAATAATAATTCCATTTTTATTTCAACTAGATCAAAGATTCTTTTAAAATTTGCATCTTTTATTTATAAAGTCCATAATAATATTCCACAAATCACCACTATACGTGTTCAAATGGTTTACCGCTCACGTACTTCCAATATACAATGTATATAATGTACATGAAACTTGCCTATGCATTGCTAACTAGGGCTTACTACGGATCAAGATGTAAGTCTTGAGATATCAACAAAGCAGTATTAGTATTGTTTATTCAATAAGTGATTATAATTTCCATAATAATATATGTTCTTCTTCCCAATCTTCTGGATAATCTTGCTGATAATTGGCTCTCAGAACACCAACAGTGGGGGGTAGTTTTTGAAAGTTTTTGCAGCAAACTTTGAAATTTGTTGAACACCCACTTACAGAAGACTCAAAATTTAAATCTGGGCAATTTCGTATGTGGACGCACACACCACCTCTCGCCCAGCACGAGGCTTTACCTGTACCTGCATAATTGTATAAATCTATAGTATTTTATAAGTAAATAGTTTCATGAGATTTAAGATGTAAAATGAAAGGTCTCGAATTTTTTCCCGAAATATAGAATTTCTCTAAAACTTGACTTTGTTCTTCTCTATATTCCCTTATATAACGTAAATCATGCCAAATTTCAAGTTCAGTATTGCGCTGTCTGTCAGACACTCGGTAACGAAAAAAAATTATTTACAATTAAAATAAATTTCTTTAAATGTTCAAAAAGTCGTGACGGGGAGTTCAAGTCGTGACGGGGAGTCCCCCAAGTGTGTAACTGTAAGCGTGACTGGTTGTGGGTTCCATTATCACTTGAGGAAACAAACTATTGAATATTTCATTAAATATTTCAGTTTTGGGTAATATTATGTTTAAAAATATAGCTTAAGAAAAACAACAGATATCTCGTTTGCAAATATAATCTATCTCAATAGTCACTAAAATTAAATGAATGTAGAACGAAATAATATAAGAGAGATATAAGCATATTTGGATATAGCTTATATGCAAGAGCATACGGCGCTTGGTCACAGTATTAAATAAATAATCGCATAAATCCGTAGCACCTACAAAAGGGCAAAAAGTTAAAAGGAATGTTGAATAAAGTTCTATGAAATTTATGAATTTATAAAATGTTGCTAGATTCTAATTATAAAGTATTTTATACCTTTGGAAATGTTAACATTGTTTCACAAAACAATTGTTATTTAATATTTCATTATCCTTTTTGACAAAGGATTGTTCGTTTGGGGTCAATTTACGAATTTACAAGGTATTTCATAATTTTAACTAATAAGTACGTCAAAAATTAAATGTAAAATAATATTAAAATCAAATCCACTTCACGCTGTATCCCGCACACAGCAAGGTAGGCAGAGGAAACCTAGTGTTAAGACACTCCGTTCCCCACTTTCTGCCGAATGCTGGAGGCATTTCGTGTTGATTGACAAACTTAGCCTCAATACCAGAGCAAAGAAATGAAAATATAAATTTAAATAAAAAAAAAAATTCTTCGAATGGGGTTCGAACCCACAACCAATAACATTTACAGTCACACACTTGTACCACTACACCACGACTGGCCTCCATAAATGTTAAATAAATATAAATAAGCGATAATAAATCTTTACTTAAACTAACCAAGTCTCGGTTTCCCCTTGCTCCCTAAGAAGACATCTTTGTACGTATCTGGTATCAGGGAGGGGTATTCGTTATCACTATCAGCCGACGTAAGGCTGATTAGAGTTGCCGCAGCGAATACAATGATAAACAGCATGTTTCCTTCTCAAAGGCCTGAGTAGAATTACTAATTGATTCAGCGTAACGCTTGCAAAAGGTCTTATTGTCTTAGTAATTGATTTCACAGCTGTTAATATGTATACGTTTTGATATTGGTGTTATCTTTGTGTGGATATGTAGTGTTTAGTTATTTATAATGGATTTTAGATTCACGCTGTATTCCGCATATAGCAGACAGAGGGAACATAGTGTTTAGACACTCCGTTTCCCGTTCTTTGCCAAATTTTTAGAGGTATTGCGTGTTGAATGGCGAAACTTTGGTGTCAGGGCGAATAAATTAAAATATTAATAATTAATAATTCATTATTCTGAGTGGGGATCGAACCCACAACCGTCGCGCGCCAGGACGGCCTTTAAATTTGACACCACGAATTTTAAGTGAAATTTATAACGTTATCATATTCTATAGTCTTACTTACATCTTACATTAAATTTTCTTTCATGGAATGGGATATTTATATGTAAAAAATGGACATTTTACAAATTCGTGTATTTGAATTTATATAAAACATGCAGTGATATAAATGTAATTATTAAATTTTATATATTTACCTGAATATCAATTATACTACGACGGTAATAGAAAGAGACACTTTCTATTAGCATCACAGTATTTTTCCCTGTGATCATTAATATAAAGGAGAATATCATTAAGATGTACTATGATAAAGTGGTCTGAGTTTGTTATTCAGAAAGGGTTGGTACTTTCTATAGGAACGAGAGGAGGAAGAGGTGTTATTTATCATAAGAGTTATTAAGTAACAAAGTGGAAATATGTTTTTATTCTGTTTTTGTAAAAAAAAATGTTTCTATGCTTAGTGTAGAATAGCATTCTCTGGTGAAAAATATTTTTTGCAATTATCTTTATTTACCCTAATAAAATTAATAAGTTGAAGTAAACCTGTTATACAACGTTATTAAATACGATTTGTCACAATCAGTCGCGTTTGCAGTCACATGCGTTCGATTGCCAATCGAAAAAAATGAAATATATGAAATAATATTTTCATTTCTTCGTTCTGGTTTCGAGGCAAAGCGTGGCGTTTAGTTTCGAAATATCGTCGCAAAACGCAAATGTCTACAGAATTCGGTGGAGAACGAGGAATGGAGTAAACATCAGGTTCCTTCTACCCTACTACTTCTACCTTGCTGCGTGTGGGAAAAAAAATGATAACAAAGTCAAATCAACTTAAATAAAAACTTACTATTTAAAAAAAGTAAATTTTAATTATGGCTAATTAGATATATAATATACATACTGTAATAAATAAAAGTGTTTTAAAATTGCAAGGTAGGTCATTTATAATTTAAATTGTGAAGCACTAAAAGCAAAATTGAGGCTGTCATTTTATGTTCGCAGGTGCGTCTGATGTAGCCATCTCAATAGCTTTCCTATTCGATATTGATAAAGATTGAAGATCAACATTTTTTTTCATAAGATATTCGGTTTCTTGTATTTTTATTACACATCGCTCAATAAGTCGCCGGTATAACTAAGAAATATATATATTTCAGATTTCAAATAAATATTTATCAACAATATCAACATATTTATAAAACGTTTTCTGAATTTTGATTTTTGTTAAAAGGTTCTGAAAGAACAAAGAAAGTGGGGCGTCTATCTCAATTGGACATCTATACCGATTTTACCCTATATTTTTAGTGATTCCACATTACTCATACTGATATACATACATACTCTCTTTCAAGATTGATACATTAATTTCAACGTCCCTCTTATTTTAAGAAAAACGAATCAAGAATCGTTCTGAACCATCGATTCGTTTGATGTTTCTTCGGTATTAGCAAACACGTCACACACTTCTAAAGTAACTTTTGCAAACCCAATTTTACGTGTAAAATTGAAAAGACGTAGTGTCTTTCATCTAAAAATTTTAAGTCAGCTATCTCATGCAATTTACTTTACGGTTTCATAAAACTATTTGCTGAACCATTTTAAATTTTTCTAGAGCACTCTCCTATTTTGGACGACCACAGCGCTTAGCGTCACAAGTGCTTGTACGACCGCTTTTTAGCGTGAAATCCAGCATACCAGTCGATAACTGTTAATATCTTTGGTGCGGAGTGCCTCCATAATGCTTATTAAGGCACTGTCTGTCTTTAAAGATCTTTTTCTATCAAATGTATATTTATTTAATAATTTTTAACGTTTTGAATACCACGAATTGGGATTCACTAAAACGACTGTAACTTATTCAACTAACGATCAGTACATCTTAAAATTTTGTCACATATTTTATGATGATCATTACTATCTTAAAATATATTTCTATGAATTTCTGAATAATATTGCCATAAGTGTGTCAGACTGGGGATTTATTAAGTGATATATGTATGTACGAGTATATTTCATATCAGCTTCACGCTGTATTTCGCACACAGCATACTAGGAGAAGGGAATCTAGTGTTAGGATACTCCACTTTCCGACGAATATACATTGTATATTTGTTAAATATTTGTACATATTTTGTCGTATTGATAACAAAGCATCTACGATATGAAAATCAACGTTATTTCGTATTAAATGTGATGTAATCGTATTTGTATATTAGTGGGTGGCATGATGAATTAATTTCACCATTACAAGCTGGCTATAGGTTCGATTTATATTTTAAGTAAAAATGCAGACTATAAATCAAAAACAAAATTCTACAACTAATAAAAAGGATTCTATATATAAAATATATTCACTAAGGTAAGTAATAAAAAAAGACAAAGCGAAATTTCAAAATCAAAATCTATACAACTACATAGTTTCTGAGAAGAAATGACAACGGTTTTTCTGTTAACTTTTCTGTTTTGTTGCGATTTTTCTTTTTCTTCGTACTGGGACTGACTTGAACAACTCCCTCGCCACCGAACTCGTGTCTCGAGCTCCAAGGAAAGGCGGCGGTGTCTATTCCTTTGTCTTTAAAATCTCTCACTTCGTATTGATTCCATACAAAACAGCAGACGTTCAATCGATTTTTACAACCAGGCACTTCAGTCAGCTGACGGTAGCCGGGACAGAGCTTGTAATTTATGCATATACCACCATGGTGCCAACACGGAGTAGATATCAAGGATCCTAAAAAGTATTTTTAAAATATTGATTTATTAATATAATAGTATACGAGTGTCTTTTAAATCAGCTTCACGCTGTATCCCCCACAACAGGATAAGAAGAGGGAACCTAGTGGTAAGACATCCCGTTTCCCATTTTCCATCGAATTCTGGAGGCATTTCGTGATGTGTGGCAGAAGACAACGGCGCGCTTTGCCTCGAAACCAGAGCGAAGAAAATATTAAATATTTCATTTACTCCAGTGGGAATCGAATCCACAATCAAACCCGCTTTCAGGCACACACTCCTGCGCCGCGACGACTGGCCTCAACGTTATATGTTTTCAAAGTACTTAATAGAGCTAGAAATTAATATTACAAATAAATATTTATTCCAGAATAGATACTATTTTGTATATAACTCACTTATTGTTAAAACTAAAATGGGTAACCATTTTTTAAAAAATGTGACATAATAATAAATATACTTTTTTAGCTTCGCGCTGTGAACCTATTGTTAATACAGAGGCAGAGGGAACCTAGTGTTAAGACACATCGCTACCCACTTGCCACCGTATTCTGGAGGCATTGCGTGTTCAGTGGCATAACTCAACACCGCGCTCTGCCTCTCAGAGCGAAGAAATAAAATTATTAAATATTTAATTTCCTCGAGTGAAAATCGAACCCACGACCACAACAATCACACGCTTGTACTCCTGCGCCACGACTGGCTTCAATAGAACACAACAAGAAATAACATAATAACATAAAATATTCACATTTATATTGTGAATGCTGAAATAGAATGTGTCGATGTGATTGAAGGATGCTTATAAAATCTGACGTTTATCGATATGAACGGAGTTCTAGTGAATTTGGGTTAAAAATAAAAAAAAACACTGTCATACTATCACTGTCATATATTTTGATCGACCAGCGAAATCTGTGTGAGGGAAAATCTGTGTAATTAATTACATTCGTATGTTGCGACAGAATCTGACGCGTTTCAATCAATTAATATTTGACGCCAGTCGTGGCGCAGGGGCACAAAGTGTGACTGTAAATGTACTGGTCGTGAGTTCGATTCCCATTCGAGGAAACGAAATACTTATCTAAATTTATATTTTCATTTCTTCGCTCTGGTGTAGAGGTGAAGCGCGGCGTTGAGTTTTGCCACTCAACTCACAATGCCTCCAGAATACGGCGGAAAGTGGGGAACCGAGTGTCTAAACACTAGGTTCCCTCTGCCTACCCTGTTGTGTGCCCGATACAGCGTGAAGCTGATTATTTAGATGGCCTACAGTAAAATATGCGTATTTGCTACAAATTTGAACACATTGTACGAGCAGATTCCTAAAATTAATGTCTCCACACATATGGTAATGAAAAATATATGACAGTAATCCTTTTGTACTTATTCAGAGGTCGCATTTTTCGGTACGAATTTTTAGAATTTAATAGGCATGGAGGTTTTATATGACTGTGAACATAGTATGTTTTTTTTATTTTTTTCAGCTTCATGCTGTATCCTTTATATAGCAGAGTAGGCAGAGAGAGCCTAGAAGACACTCAGTTGACCAGTTTCCGCCGAATTCTGAAAGCATTGCATGTTGAGTAGCGGAACTCAACGCCGCGTAATGTCTTAAAAAAATTATGATTAAAAAAATATTAAAGAATATTATTAAATATTCTTTTCCCCGAGTGGAAATCAAACCCACAATCATCACGTTTACTCACATTTCTATGCCCCTGCGCCACGACGGCTTCAAATTGAGAAGAAATACTATTTTGAATAGTATGTTTATAATTAAAAAAAAATTACTTCTTATGTATAACGTATTTGTTTAATAATTCTTTAAACTGTATATTTATAGGTGAACCGACCATTAAAGAGATATTGTAATTGAGTGTGTCAGTTTTATACGATCGAGATGAAGATGCAGGACCAACGGTTTTACATACTCCCAGAAACACCACGGAATCATCACAAGTTTCTCCACAGGAGACCAGTCGTGACGTAGAGCAAAAATATTGACTGTAAACTATTTAATATTTACATATCTTCGTTCTGATGTTGAGGCGAAGTACCGCATTCAACACGCAAAGCCTTCAGAAATTGGCGGAAAACGGGGATCGGAGTGTCTTGGTTCTAAGTTCCCTCTGGCTATCCTGTTGTGTGCGGGATACAGCGAAAGGCAAAAATAGTAATATACGTATATATGATGTAACTTACAATTCTTGGCGCATACAATTCAATAAATACCAATGTGTTTTTGAAAATAAATAGGATAAACTCACTTCGGGATAGAGAGGCAAGCGCGCTCTGGTAAGCCAATAGCTCAGCTCTTAAGTCCTCGTATTCTTCATCAACTGATAGATCTAGATTTGCATCATTCTTAAGGGATGATATCAAACCTGTGTCGTAGTCACTCTCTGAACTATCTGATAGATCAACGTCCTCTACTACAAGACTCAAGCATGTTAATATTAAAATAAATTCCAGCATTTTACTTAAAACTCATGAAAAATAACTTTCAATTTCAGTTAACAACGATTTTTTTATTGAAATTGAATAAATTTCAACGACAATTTTGTTTAAGAATCTACAATGAACGACGAGAGTTAAACACGTTTTATTTGTATTGAAATATATTTTTATAGTTGTTCTCGAAATACTGTAATGTATTATTTCAATAACTGTAGTTTTGCCTTTATAGTGGTTTATATTGTGCCATTTTCTGTGAAGGCAAATATTATTCATAAACTAGGTAAATTTGAATAGAAACTATGGAGGACTAACTGATGAATTCCTGCAAATCAATCCGTCGACAATGTCTGGTTGTGTAAATATTAATTAAGTATTCATTTACTAAAGTCGGTGAGGTTGTGGGGTTGCCATACGTTAGATAATAGTAATACAGTATATATTTTTTTGCTTGCTTAGTAATAATAATAATAATTTGAGGGTAGTTGTGACGGAGGGGCACAATGTGTGATTGTAAAGGCGACGGTTGTATGTTCGAATGTCATTTGAGGAAATTAAATATTAAATATTTTTATTTCTGCGCTGTAGTGTCGAAGGAAAGTGCGGTGTTGAGTTCCGCCACTCGAAACGGAATGTCCCCAGAATTCAGTGGAAAATGGTGATGGGAGTGTCTTAACATTGGGCTCCCTCTGCCTACTTTGCTACATGCGGGATACAGCGTGAAGCTAAAAAAAACTTAATATCTTACATAAAACATACGACATCTTTCTAGATGTGATTGGAGCACATTCTAATTGGCTTAAATTGAGACTATATTATTATTTATGTTATCAAAATTGCAAAACTTATTTGTTACCGCCTTTCCTAAGTAATTCAATTGAATGTTATTTTATCTTTTATCTCCACCCGCATCATCCCAAAATAGGCAATCAAAAGATTTTCTCCGTCCTTTTATAACGGTCGCTTAATGAAGCTCCTTATTTGATTTGTCTATCAGGGAAACAATAAAGTAGCTGTATCGAAATTTGGGTATAATGTCTTTTATATGTCTATGTCGCATAGATATTAGGAAATTAGGATTTTGTAACGTTTTTTGTGAATGTAACTAAATAATGGTAATATATTATCAAAGGCCGGTCGTGGCGCAGCGGCACGAGGTGTGACTGTAAAACCAAATGGTTGTGGGTTCGATCCCTACTCGAGGAGATTAAATATTTACTTAACTTTATATTTCCATTTCTTCGGTCTGGTGTCGAGGTTAAGCGCAGCGTTGAGTTCTGCCACTCAACACGTAATGCCTCCAGAATTCGGCAGAGTGTGGGGAATAGGAGTGTATAAACATTATGTTCCCCCTGCCTACCCTGATGTGTGTCTTTTTTTTTAAATGTGAAGAGAACATTTATATTTTGTATGTTCTTCGCTCTATTGTGTCAATAGTCAAGTTTGTGATCGTTGATCATGTTCAATGTGGTGCGGTTAATTGGATATGTAATATTGTTATTGCCTCCTCATCTCTGTAGGAAACAGCGATTTTGATGTTATGTTCCATTATATCAGTCACGAAATCCTCATTTGCTTTGTATAAGTCTTGCGGGCCTTTCTGCAACGCTGTTTTCCGGAAAATAGGCAAACGTACAGACTTTGATCTTTGTTTACCTTATGCAACTAAAAGTAATCTTACTCCTGAGGTTCTCGGTAGTTGTAGTTGCTATCAGATCATTATCGCGGAAGAAATTATTGACCACCCTAGTGGATTTACCGCAGCCAGGAATGCCGTTGGCAATTGTGTGTTCGGTAGCTCCCAATGCTCCCAGATGCTGGTTGGATTGATGGAGGTTTAAATTGTGAGCGCTGTCTTAAGTATCCTTTGTTTATACGCTACCTCCGTACATCGAGCTAAGACAAGGCAAACCTTATTACCAGGTACACATCATCTTCGGAATGGACAACCCAATGGTTGTCCGAAGATGATGTATGGAGGGGATTTTTCTCCAGTTGACTTGTTATTCTTGTACACGAAGCCATCTTTCCCGCTGTAAGCCGGCTTTTATGACAAGGCAAATGAGCGTTTGGGTCACCTGATAGTAAGAGACTACCGCCGCCCAGGACCTCGTGCAACACCAGAGGAGCTACAAGTGCGTTGCCGGCATTTAAGGTAGGTTGGGCGCCGTAGCACGGCATTACCTGATGCGAAACGCAGTGGCATAAAGCCACTACTTCACGCCGGTTTTAAATGCGGGTGGTGGTAATGATCCGGTCGAGTCTGCCCATGCGTGTTGCCATTGCTGGCGACGTGGTGGCATATTGGGTGATTTAGGTAGATTTCCCCTCAGGTATTCTAATTTGTTATTGTTATATATGGCGGCTTTCTCTTCTTAGAGAAATACTCTCAGCAAACCTTCATTTCCGAGTTCGAAGGTCCTGATCATTTTTTCACAGGTTGCAAGGTTGACTTTGATGGCCTCCCTTACAATTGTTGTGTACTCTAGGAATGCGTTTTGCATGTGTTGCATGGTATCCCTTGCTGGAGACAGGTCAGTTGTTACTATAATAATGGATTTGTTATTTATAATCATTTCACAATGTTATATAGAACAAAATTTCTATTTGAATCATACATACAAAATGCCTGAACTAAATTATTGACCGTGGAATCGCACACCTAGTACGTAGTCACTCTATTTTCATAAAGCTTTTTGCAAGCATCCGTATTGAAAAGGATCCCGAGGTTTTCCAGTGACGGACATATTTTTTCAGCCAGTTCAGTTCAGTGTCACGTCTATATAGAATTCTGCAAAACGAATTGTGAGATACACTTGCGTATGGTAGATTTTATTCTATTTTATGCTATGGCTTATAATTTCGAAATACTGAAGTAAATTGTTACGTATAAATTATATACATATGATTTGTTTTTTTTTTAACTTCACTTTTGTACCCCGCACACAGACGGGTAGACAGAGGGAACCTAGTGTTAAGACACTCCGCTTCCCAGTTTCTATCGAATTCTGCAGGCGGAACTCAATAACGCACTTTGCCTCGATACCATAGTGAAGAAATGGAACTATTAAATACTTAATTTCTTCGGATGGGAATCGAACCCACAGCCTGTCGCGTTTGCAGTCACATCACCTGCGCCTCGACTGGCCTCCATTTTATAATAAACATTAAATGTGCTTATTCAAATATAAAATCAATAAGTATTATGCGTGGAATTAATATATGCATAGATGTGTTAAGCACAAGACGAAGCTATCGTCTTGGAATTACAAGTTGCTAGACAAAGGGCCGTCTCATGTCTATTCAATTACTGAAAGGGGTTAACAGAGTTGTCACGACGTGTTTAGGTTAACAATGCTGCATAACTAGGTTCACACTCAATGGAACCTAAAAGGCTATAGAAATTTCATTGTTTCATACAAAATAAATGTTATTTTCCTGATTTTATATCTACTCGTACAAAATTATTGTCAACTAATCTGTAACGGATGTACTTTTAATAATAATCAAAAAAATAAATAAATAAATCAGCTTCACGCTGTATCCCGCACACAGCAGGGTAGGCAGAGGGAACCTAGACACCCCGTTCCCCACTTTCTGCCGAATTCTGGAGGCATTGCGTGTTGAGTGGCAGAACTCAACGCCGCGCTTAACCTCGACACCAGAGCGAAAAAATTAAAATATAAATTTAAGTAAATATTTCATCTCCTCGAGTGGGGATCGAACCCACAACCAGTCGGTTTTACAGTCACACTTTGTGCAACTGCGACACGACGATAATAATAATCATTCACACAAATACAAAGCTCAGCTTAAGTCTCGGGAATAGTACCTACGGTAAGATTTTGAAAGAACCGTCCTTATATAAATTTGGTAAAATTAAATATATGTTAAAGGTATGTGAGCATTTCTTTAAATTTAATTTTAAACTAACAAAATTCAAAAACGAATGAGAAGATGTAAATTTCACAAGATTGTCTTTATTTGCCTCATTTTGCTTACAGTTTGCCATTTCTGTTTTTAAACCGTTGGTTTCATTTTAAAATTAAAGCTTGGTAGTAGATATTCTTCTTAAATCATTTTTACTTTTTAAACGTTTCGTTGCAGCGAGGATAAAATATTTCTGCCTTTACAAAACTATTTTTATCGTTAGAGAAGTGTTTAAAAAATCTGTTAAACTTTTTAACAATTCATTTTTTATTGCTTTTTAGAATAAACATATATATTATATATTATTGTGGTGGATATCTATATTTTGGCTAAGGTTAACTTACCTTATATGTCCCCGAAGCGTAACATAATAGGTCCATATGTCACATCCATATGATATTTTTTAATTCATTAACCTTCAAAAAGTCACGCGGTATCGATTCGACCGCGATTCAAATGTTTTTGTTTATAATTCCTAATATTATCATCATCATTCTTTCTCGCTTTAGGTAACCTCTTCATGGTTCATTAAAAACAAAACGACTTATATACGACTGTCTTCTCTCTACCTGTATTGTACAAATAGCGTTTTTTTATCGCGGCGTCGTCGTGGAAAGGACTACGCGCGACTTTCAGTGCAGATTTTTTTCTGTGCGACTTAGAGTCGCCGACCGTGGTTTCCGTACTAATTACATGATCGCAGAAGGCAAATTTAAAAAGTTGACAAACTTAAATTTGCAGTCGTGTGTACTTATTTTGTATGAAATGGACTTCAAGCGTAAGTTTGTAATTGTGATTTTTTCTACTTTTAAATAATCAACTTTCTTATTTTTACCTTTATTCGTATTGTGAGTTCTCAGTTCTTGCCAAATTTTATAACTCTAGATAAAGGAGTACTAGTAGTAGTATAGTTTTGATTACTTAGCGAATTTCTACATTCGTTCGTTCTCGATACATAAGACCACACGAGTGCTTGAAGGTTGAACCACATAGCCTAGCTTATAAAGTAAAATATCTTAATATATCAGTTCATATTTTGTGTTAGAACACATGACGTTGCAGACAAAAATTAATATTAAAATATAACGTAAATTCTTACAATTAGATATGTAATACTATATAGAACTTCTATATAGAAGTGACTAAGAAACAAAAATAATAAATTAGATTTTCTTTCAAAACAAAGCCTAAGAGTATAACGAGGTGTTGATTAATGATTGTAAATGGAACGTCTATTTGGAATAAACAGCGAAGTTTTGTTTAAATTGCTATTGCAGCGTCGCCCCTAATTGTGTCGAGTCAATCTTGTCAGGCGATTATACTCTGAAGATAAATGATAAAGTAAGAGACGAGGGAACCTTTCCCTTCGTACTTTAGTACTCGATCCGGTAATGATAAACAAATCGTTAGTTGAGGCCAGTCGTGGCACAAGCGCGTGGCTATAAACGCGACAAGTTGTGGGTTCGATTCCCGCTCGAAGAAAAAAAATATTCAATATTTCCATTTTTCGCTATGTCGAGGCAAACGTGGTGTTGAGTTCCACCACTCAACATGCAGTGCCTACAGAATTCGGTGAAAGGTGGGATGCAGAGTATCTTAACACTGGGGAGAGCCCAGAATCCCAGGAAGCCCAGATCCCTCTCCCCTCCTCACCCTGTTATAGGCGGGGTACAGCGTGAAGTGAAAAAATTACAAGTTATATAATTTGACTGTTGGCAATAATCTATATATATAAAAGGACTTGTGCTGACTGACGGAGGTAAGACGCACGCAGAGCCGTAACCGCTGATGGTAGAAACGTGAAATTTGGGCACATGTTTATTTTCATATTCTGGACATCCACTAAGAAGGGAATTTGAAAAATTTTTATTCTAAAGGGATGAAATAGGGGTTGAAAGTTTGTATGGGAAAAAAATTTAATCTGTACCGATTTTTATAAAATTTGAAATTCGGACTCTTAAAAATATTTCATTGAACACGTGTTTCATGGTTTTTAAAAATTCACCCCCTAAGGGTTCAAATAAGGCGTTGAAAGTTTATATGGAAAAATCTTTAAATTACCACCGATTTTTATAAAAAATTAAATTCAGACTGTTAAAAATATTTTATTGAACACATGTTTCGTGGTTTTTTTTAGAATTCACTCCTAATAAGCGGGCGAAGCCGCGCGCGCCCTCTAGTCTATATATATAAAAGGACTTGTGCTGACTGACTGAGGTAAGACGCACGCACAGCCGTAACCGCTGATGGTAGAAACGTAAAATTTGGGCAGATGTTTATTTTCATATTCTGGACATCCACTAAGAAGGGAATTTGAAAAATTTTAACCCTAAAGGGATGAAATGGGGGTTGAAAGTTTGTATGGAAAAAAAAAAAAATCTTTACCGATTTTTATAAAATTTGAAATTCAGACTCTTAAAAATATTTCATTGAACACGTGTTTCATGGTTTTTAAGAATTCACTCCCTAAGGGTTCAAATAAGGGGTTGAAAGTTTATATGGAAAAATCTTTAAATTGCCACCGATTTTTATAAAAAAATAAATTCAGATTGTTAAAAATATTTTATTGAACACGTGTTTCGTGGTTATTTTTAGAATTCACTCCTAATAAGCGGGCGAAGCCGCGCGCGCCCTCTAGTCTATATATATAAAAGGACTTGTGCTGACTGACTGAGGTAAGACGCACGCACAGCCGTAACCGCTGATGGTAGAAACGTGAAATTTGGGCAGATGTTTATTTTTATATTCTGGACATCCACTAAGAAGGGAATTTGAAAAATTTTAACTCTAAAGGGATGAAATAGGGGTTGAAAGTTTGTATGGAAAAAAAAAATAATCTGTACCGATTTTTATAAAATTTGAAATACAGACTCTTAAAAATATTTCATTGAACACGTGTTTCATGGTTTTTAAGAATTCATCCCCTAAGAGTTCAAATAAGGGGTTGAAAGTTTATATGGAAAAATCGTTTAAATTGCCACCGATTTTTATAAAAAATTAAATTCAGACTGTTAAAAATATTTTATTGAACACGTGTTTCGTGCTTTTTTTTTAGAATTCACTCCTAATAAGCGGGCGAAGCCGCGCGCGCCCTCTAGTATCTACATATTATTTTTAAAAATAAAATTTCCTATAAAATTATACGTGACCTCTCATGAAATAATGATATCTTTCTTTTATGTTCATAGACCGTAATATAGGGCAATACTTGCTTTTAGTAAATTGACTAAGCAGTATATCGTGCATAAATAATTACATACTTTAAACGCATTACAAGCTTATCGTCGCGAGGCGGCCTACGGTATAATTTATTTTTATTTAATTCTACACTAACCTTTATAAATTTATGTTTGTTTGTTGATGTTTAATATGATTTGTTGGCTTACAAATTAAAATATTAAAATTTTAATTAATTACATTTATACATCATATTTTGAATTATAAGGATATATATGTAAAGGTGACATTTGATATACATATTTTTTCGTTCATTATATATTTTATTATTATTGCTTTCCGATATAAGGATTATAAACCTATAGCTTAGTGGTCAAAGCGCTTAGACGGTTTCAAAAAGGCACTGGTGCACATCTCGCTACATTAAGTTTTTTATACGTTTTCTAAAACTTTTAAAAAATTTTGAAAATATTATGAATCTACTACTACCACATGGCAGTGTTACAGACATAATTTATTTAAGAAGCGAAGGCGTCGTACCATATTAATAAGGTTATTACAATATTGCCATGTTCAATTTTCAGTAAAAGCCGCTTTTCATCACACATACCGCTGGCGTACGCTTATCGATATATAATGCAGGCGATATGGATTGCCCAATAATTTCAAATAAATGGACGTGAAATATTACACAAAATATTTAATCTGTCTGTTTTCCTCGTTTTGCGCTTATTGAAAAGGGAACCTGAGTGTCACCTGTCGTCTGTTTTCTTCTAGTCACTATGAAGACGTTGTTATTTGTGTCACTATGCAATGCACTTATCCAGCTGATTCTTGTTTTGAAAATATATAATTGAACAAAATTTTTCACATTAGGGTTCCTAATACTATTTAGTATTCATACTTCAAAAAAACTAAATTTATTGCCCGTATATCGGTATGTCTGTATGTCCGTGTGTGCAGACCATTTATCTCAAGAATGCGTAAAGGTATGTCTACGGTCCACTTGGAGCATAGTAAATATTAATCTTCTAAGTTAAAATAATCAACAAGTACAAGCGTTTTTGCATAGTTTTTTAATTCAATAAAATTAAATCAAACCCTTCATGGTACTTCAAGTGGACCTACGATTATGAAATTGTTGAAGAAGTGAGAACTTAAAATTTAAATATAGCTAAAAAAATCATAGAAAACAATCAATACAAACTTATATTTGTAGTTCATTTCTTACAAAATGAGTGTATAGTGATGCCTGATCTAAACGAAAACCGTTTCACGCTGTATCCCGCACACAGCAGGGTAGACAGAGGGAACTTAGTGTTAAGAAACTCTGTTCTCTACTTTTCGCCGAATTCTGGAGGCATTACGTGTTGAATGGCGGAACTCAACGCCGTGCTAAGCTTCGACACCAGAGCGAAGAAATGAAAATATATATGTAAGTAAATATTTCATTTCCTCAAGTGGGGATCGAACCCACAACCAATCGATTTTACAGTCACACGTTGTGCCCCTGCGCTTCGACTGACTTATATAGATTTTTAATTTTTTTTTATGCTTTTTCATCATACTGAGCATTTCTAGCTTAGAATATCAAAAAGGATAGAAATATATATATTTTTTTTATTTTTTTACAAAAAAATTAAAACCGCATTTTAAAGGCCATTTGATCATTTTTCCATGACCGCTTGTACGATTTACTCTCCCGCAATTTCCACTTCTTACAGCCCTATTTAGAAGATTTGCATAATTATGCTTGCTTGAATGCGATAGTCGTAGATTAGAATCACAGTTAGGGGCAAAATATTATTTCTATATGCTTTTCTACGACCTGGGGCTTCTCCTAACATATAGTCTCTAAATTATCTTAATTATCTAGCCTCTATAATATGTGGAAGATGTGTGTAGATAAGAAAAAAATGTATTCTTGTAAAATCATCAATATTTAATGTGTAGATCAATAATATCATTAAATTTTAATAAATATGTGTTTAAAAAAAAATATTAGTTTAACGGTGTATCTCGCCCACAGCAGGGTATGCAGAAGGAACCTAGTGTTAAGACATTCCGTTCCCAACTTTCCGCTGAATTTTCGTGGCATTGCGTGTGAAGTGGCGAAACTCAACGCTGGACTTTTTGCCTTAGTTCCAGAGAGAAGAAATGAAAATATTAGTAAATAAAAAATCATTCCCGAGAGTGGGTATCGTAGCCAACAACCGTCGCCTCACAGTCACATCCTTGTGCCCCTGCGCCACGACGGTCTCAAAATATGTAGTTAAAATTGATGTTACACGATATACCTCGTAGAGTACTTTAGAAGAACAAAAACAATGATGATAACACAATAAATGCAATATCAACACAAACAGAGTATTTTATTAACACGATCTGAGAGCGAGCCCTTTCTGCAAACGTTATTTTTAATAAATTCTGATAAGTACGCGAATCCGCTGAGCTCGACCGCCTGAAACTTGCTGAAATGGCTAATGCAAAATGTATCCACCGCCATTACCTTGTTTTTGTATAGAAATATGCTGAGAAAACGGTTTAAATGACAGTTTAACTAAAATATGGTCAATTTAGTTCTAATCTGCATACCACAATGGCATGTATGAGTACCTACTCTCGATTCGTACTTTAATATTTACATACATAATATTATACATATGGATCCTTGAAGCTTTTATAGTACATACATAATATACATATTTCAGAAATCGTTCATGATTTTATATTTCAAAAATGAAGTCGCTCAGACTCCATTTTCGAAATATTGTAGTTAGATGGAATCTCTAGTAATATAAGAAATTAACCACAATATATTTTTTATTATTAAATTATACGTGATGTATCATAAAATAATGATATCTTTCTTTTATGTTCATTGACGGTAATATAGGGAACTGCACTTAGTAAATTGACTAAGCAGTATATCGTGCATAAATAATTACATACTTTTCAACGCATTACAAGCTTATCGTCGGGAAGCAGCGTACAGTATAATTTATTTTTATTTAATTCTACAGTAACCTTTAGCAATTTATGGTTGGTTGATGGTAACCATAACATGGTTTGATTTACGAAATAAGTCTTTACTTTTAAACACGATCTATGGAAGCTCTTTTATACTTTTTAATTCTTTATATTCATATATAATGAATTAAAAAACTATATACAGAAATTATGTGTTTAAAAGTCTCATTTAATATATTACTTTCATCCATTTCGTTCACTAAACTAATATTACTTTAAGATATCAAGATTACGAACCTATGGCTTAATGGTCTAGAGCGCTTGGACGGTTTCCAAGAGGCGCGCTGTGTTTCCACAATAAGTTTTCTTTTTCCTAAGTGTGAAATAAAACTTTAAAAAATGTTAAAAATATTATGAACCCACCACCACGTGACAGTGTCATCAGAATCATTTATTTCGGAATTGAAGGCGTCTTATAATATTAATAAGGTTAGTACAGTATCGCCATGTTCAATTTTCAGTAAAAGTCGCTTTTCATCACACATACCGCTGGTGTAGGCTTATCGATATATAATGCAGGCGATATGGATTGCCCAATAATTTCAAATAAATGGACGTGAAATATTACAGAAAATATTTAATCTCTCTGTTTTCCTCGTTTTGCGCTTATTGAAAAGAGAATCGATGTGCCACGACTCATCAGTCTTCATATAGTCCACGAAGATGACTATGTAATTCGTATCATTCAAAATAAACTTATTAAGTTGAATGTTATTTAAAAAATCTAATCTAATCCAATGTAGCTTCACGCTATATTCCTAGCGGGGTAGTCAGAGAGAACGGAGCGACAAATGAGTCTCTGCATACTTCTTTCGCCTCGTCCACTGTCATCAACCTCTTCATACATGCCCTACAGGAGGCCTCATGCTTTTTACGTGACCGTTCTCCAGTAGATACTGTGTTTTCAAATGTCAACCAAGGGCTAACCCTCCTCTTACCGCTCACTTTTCCGTCATATATCTTTTTTGAAATTCTTTCATCACTTATTCTTCTCTCCGGAATACAACACTAGATAGTGGTCTGTTTCCAGCTCAGAACCTCTAAACGCTCGTGTATCCATAATTCGGCTTTGCCGATCCATTAGAAATAAATAACACACCTACACCTGGACAGCCCCATTCGCTCTCTGGTGTGCAGGCTCAAAAGCGATCTGTCTGCCCGGTAAATTGGTTGTGTCATTGCCCTTTTGTTTGGTCTCTCAGTCACTCAAATAACATCCTAATCTACTATTTGTAGGTATTTGTGACTCCGTCCTCTACCTCCCGCCGTTCCTACACCGCATGCGATTTGTCTGTGTCTATCCGTCTATCCAATATCAAATAATAGATATCAAGCTGAAATTACTGTTAAATATAGTATAACGAGGGTCTACGTTTCCTTGGAGCACATAAAATATTCAGCTTCTAAGTCAACGCAATCAAAAGATACAAGCGTTTAATGCATCTTGGTTGCTAAATTCGCTATGAAATCACCCTTTAATTTAAGCCTATAATGATACATTCCGTGGACTTATATTTATGAAATTGGGCAAGAAGTACAAATTTATATTTACAGTTCATTTCGTACAAAATGAGTGTATAGTGAAGCATAATGCCTGCAAACTTACACTTGTAAAGTTTTAGAACTTCTACTTCTCGTGGACTGTATAATCATGAAATTGGTATCAGTACCAAGAGTAAAGTAAACTTTTTACTAGAATCATACTGAGCATGTCTAGTTTAGAAAATCTAAAAGAATGTATCTAACATGCTACAGTATTTTTAAAAGTGTGGTTTTATTTTTTTGTAAAAAAAATTAAGTAAAGGTTCGAAATATAAAACTTTAAATAAACAAGTACTTAAAATTGATGTTATACCTTGTTCCTTGATGAAATACCTTATATAATACTTAGGTAGAACGAAAACAACCTAAACACAATAAATGCAATATCAATAATCAATCAAAATGTTTTATTAACACGATTTGAACCCTTCCTGCAAACGTTTTTAACAAATACTGAAGAATGTGCGCAAATCCGCGGAACTGCTTATACAAAATATATCTGTATCATTTATCAAAATCGGTTCACTAGTTTAAGAGTTTCAAGGGAACAAACGAACTGACACACATGAATATATCTCGTTTATAACAATAAACTGTCATAATATCAGAAGTTAATTGTATTATAGCAATATCATTAACTTTAGTACCAATTTTAAAGTAGTAGCTTAATATGAATTGGATTATTGTATATTATTCTCGCGCTGACATTCCATCATTAGCATTATTAACAGCAATATTTAATGATATTTAAATTTGTTAATTATATAATAAATAATCGTTGTATGTTATTTTATGTATACATAAAATATCATTGAATATAATATATTACAGTTCTATTTATTAATAAAACATTAATAATCATAGCTTTAAATACTTTTATAGGGTTCCGTGCCCCAAAAGGTAAAAACGGAAATCTTATGAGATCACATTTTAGTAGTCTTTCAAGATTATTTATCTCGAGATCACGTGGAGATATGGAGCTGAAGTTAATATTAAGTAGTCAAGGCTTTAGCTACTTGAAGCACTGGAAGAATCAAGCTTTAGAAGCTCAACGCAATCAAATGATACAGTGTATCGATTTTCCTCTATTTTGTATTACATTCGCTGGGTATTCGAAACCTATAGAGTAATTCCCTTTGACCTACAGTTATGAAATTTGGCACAAAGTGAAAATTTACAATACAAATAAAGAAAAAAATCCGAAAAGTAAATAGTTATAAGTACAATCTCACTTATAATTCTGAAATTAGTACACAAGCCTCTGTGAAAGAGTCCGACTCGCACTTAACCGATTTTTTTTAGTTCATTCACTCGCTTAATTGATGTAATTTTTTAACGTAGCAACACTACGTAAAGCAAAAGTATTATGAAACAAAATTAAAAATTATATAAAAACAGGAAAAAACATTCAACACAATTTTCTCAGTCTCTTAGAAATATTTCAGTAATCAAAGCACTTCTCACTGAGTTCTGGCAATAAACAATTCTGTTTGCGTAAACCTTTCAAAACTTATTTAATTTTTTATTGATTAGTTATTTGTAGGAATTGTTATTTCCAGCTTTTATTTAACTTGCCAGGATATTGTGTTAGTGTATATGAAATATTACAAACTCAATTTGAACCACTTCCTACTTCCCAATGTCCTTGTGAGGTAAAATTTCGATTACGACTTCACTTCTGATGACTATTAAACTATATATAATTAATATTGTACAGTCGTAGCGCAGCGGCACGAAGTGTGACTGTAAAACCGACTGGTTGTGGGTTCGATCCCCACTTGAGGAGATGAAATATTTACTTAAATTTATATTTCCATTTCTTCGCTCTGGTGCCGAGGCTAAGCGCGGCATTGAGTTCTGCCACTCAACACGCAATGCCTCCAGAATTTGGCAGAAAGTGGGGAACAGATTGTCTTAACATTAGATTCCCTTTGCCTACCCTGCTGTGTGCGGGATACAGCGTGAAGCTGATTTGATTTAATTTAATTTGAATATTGTCGTTATTTCAAAACGGTCGTCGCAACAATGTTGTGATTATATTTATTTGCACAACCCAACAAATATGGTTATCAAATAAAAGAGATTGGTTTATAAAATACAATATATTATGAAAAAAAAACATCATCAAACATAAATTAAAAAGAAAAAATCAATAAAAGCTTTGGCTTTCTTTTTGCTTATTTTTCAAAAGATTTTTTTTATTTTTATTTATAATTGATGTCTTTTAACATCGTAAAACCAGAAAATATATAATTCTTATTTAAGAATATACGAATAAACTATATTTATAGTTAATTAAAATGGAAGAAATCTGTGGAACTATAGGATATAAGTCTAGTTAGTTAAGAAAAAAAACCTGCATTTAATATGATCTATTTATTAACTGTATATTTCATATTATAATAAAAAATATCTACACTGCAATAAAGACTAGTGTTAAACGTAAGGGTTAGTTTTAATAACCACTTAGGGGAGAGGGGGGCACATTCGAACGATTTTTAAACTTTGTGTCATATCTAAAAATTCTACAGTTTTTAACTTCTTTACTATTTCACAATGCTTAGTCCAACTATTGTGCCACACAATCGTAGCATCATATGTAGAAAAATATATAAGGTAAAGGTGCAATATCAACTTTAGTAGCAGTAGTCAAATGTTCAAAGCTGCCCCCCTTGCGGGGTAGCTTTGAACATATATGGGGCAGTTTTGAACTATCATCGAATTCAATGAAATTAAAAGGCTTATCAAACTTTTAAGTAACTTTATTAATAAACTTAACATTAGAAACGATGGAGATCAAATATCAGTACCATGTTAACTTAAAAAAATAATATACCTAGTTTAATATTGCGATTGTACTAGTACTAGTGTTAAATAACTTTAATATTCTTAATAGATTTTAAAAAACGAACAAACAAAAAAGTAGCTTTGGCTTCCTAGAAGTAATTAACATTATGGGATCAATCATAGAATAAATCTAATATTATGAAAATAAAACAAAATATTTTTTAAATAAACAGCTTACTACCCTAATTTGAACTTAGAAAAATTAAATTTAAAGGAACACAAGGATGTAGTATGTGACGTAACCAACAACTGAAATTGGGGGAAGTAGTCTACGTAAGAAATAAAAATCAGCTTCACGTTTTATACCGCACACAGCATGGTATGCAGAGGGAACCTAGTGTTAAGACACTCCGTTCCCCACTTTCTGCCGAATTCTGGAGGCATTGCGTGTTGAGTGGCATAACTCAACTAAATAAATATAAATATATAATAAATTTAAGTAAATATTTCATCTCCTGGAGTGGAGATCGAACCTACAACCAGTCGGTTGTACAGTCACACTTCGTGCCGCTGCGCCGTGGCTGGCCTCAAGTCTAGTCTACGTAAGACTTTTGAAAAACTAACGTAACACTTGTCCTCTTTCTCAAGAAAGAATAAAAAAATACAAGCTACTTTTTTATTATTCACAGATGATGAGACATTCGCTAAAAAGAAGTCTCCAATATTATTAAGTTGTAGTCTAATTCCATTTCGTAGTCTTCATACGCACAGATTTCAGTATCTTCATTCTCTTCACAGTAAATTGTCACTTCTTCTTCTGATTCCAAATGCATTTTTGAGTCAGTTTCTTGTGAAGAAAAGTTAATTATAGTTTTGTTTTTCTTTCGCGGTATTTTTTTACATATAATAATATTCGAAACTGCCCCCTTTATTTTGTTCAAAGCTGCCTCAGTGGTAATTAAAAAATTACAAACGTTTTTTTTTCAAGTAAATGTTTAAAAATTGTAGTGATTTCTAGTTTATTGCATGATATATGAAACATTCTAACTAAAAGAGGAAAAAATAAAACCATATACCTTGAATTGGATCCCTGCGATCCTTACGCGTTTATTTAAAAATGCATAAAATTTTACTCAAAATCAAACACTCCTCGTAACTCAACCACGGGCTCTCATATATCAGCGGTGACAAGTGACACGTGTGCAGATTAGTGCTGTCACTACTAAAAAAAAACCTACCAAAATTTCTTTTTAAAATAGCTCTGTTAACACATATTTTCAAAAGTGCCCCTGTTCAAAGCTACCCCCCTCTCCCCTACGTATTAAATGGTTTCTAGAACTCTTAATAGTATCACAGAACAAACTGGAGTGCTTATATCAAATATCCTAGAAGCTTACGCTAGGTTATCAACTTGAAACTTTAAAATGATAAGGGTTGAACAGAGAAAAACGACTGGGAGCATTACTAGCAAAAGTTTAGAGTTGCTGCGCCACATGATATATTAACTAAATTTATAGGTATTCTTAAAATTCTTATTCACTTAAAGTGCAATTTTAAAGAAATGGTTCATTGTATGTGAGATGTATTATGTAAGTGCTAGAAATATCAGATTAATATGTGTTTTCACAATAAATATATATTATACGTTATTCTAAATAAGTATATTTCTTTTCCAAGTGTGGAATAAGCCTTTAACAAATATTAAAAATATATATTATTTTCTATTTTCAAGTCTATAAAATATATTATATATTATTTTAAGTAACGAATACCTTTTAATCATTCCAATTATTTTTTAAGTAACTAGTAACTATTTCTTTTTTCAGCTTCACGCTATATTACGCATATAGCAGGGTAGGCAGAGGGAACCTTGTTAAGACGCTCTGTTCCCGATTTCCGAAAAAGCGAAGAAATGATAATATCAAGAAATGATAGTTCATTCTCCCGAGTGGGATTGAATCTACAACCGACGCGTTACAGTCACACGCTCGTGCCCCTGCGCTACGGCGGCCTCTAAAATAGAGTATATTATTAAGTTTTGAAACATTGAAATTTACAATCATTACTTAAATTATAATTAGAAAGTCCTGAAAATATAAACTTTAATGTTATGAATAAAACAACAATTTAATAAAATGGACAATATTGGAAAAAGAAACATTTTATTGAAGGCAAAGTGACCCGAGTTCGTGCTCGCTTTGACTCGCATTCCTTCGCTATGTTTCACAACAAATACGATTTTTACAGTTTTCCACTGCATTACACTCGTATATTTCGCTTTTCTAGTTATAGAAAGGCAGTCATGGCGCGGCACGAAATGTGACTGTAAAACCGACTGGTTGTGGGTTCGATCCCCACTCGAGGAGATGAAATATTTACTTAAATTTATATTGGAAATATAAATTAAAGTAAATATTTCAACTTCGCTCTGGTGTCGAGGTAAAGCGCGGCGTTGAGTTCTGCCACTCAACACGCAATGCCTCCAGAATTCGGCAGAAAGTGGAGAACGGAGTGTCTCAACACTAGGTTCTCTCTGCCTATCCTGCTGTGTGCGGGATACAACGTGAAGCTGATTGATTTGATTTGATTAGTTATAGAAAGGAAAAAATTATATCCTTTATATAACTATTTTAATATTTATGTGATATTTGTTGTATTAGGCAAGGATATTTATTTATTTTTTTTAATTCCATATCTTTCTTTAAAATATGTATATGCAATTATATACCAGTATCTATTGTTATCTTCTTTTCTATTGAAAATTGAAATTGAATTGTATGAATTTGTAATGGGGTTCTCTTAATATAACGAATTTAAAGAAATTACACATATGTATATACTCTTAATCTCGGAAAAGTGCTAGGAATTTAGATCCCAAGTGTAAGTTTGAGGGTTCCCTATGTAATGTTTTAACGATCGCCTTCACTGATCGAGTTGAATATGGTTAATCATAGACAAACAAAAGAAATATAACTTTTTTATACAATATACAATTTGTGTCTTTTATATTATTTTTAGAATTATCTTTTATATAAATTAAGTAATTTTACCCACTTCTGTATTCGATTGAGCTAAAATAAAGAAATTGACAATACACCACGAGAAAAAGCACCTACAGATAGAGCCGGAAGGTGGTCAAAGTGACTTCTGATTAAAAAAAAAAGATAGGCATGCCGTGTTTAGACTACTTTGATATTTCTGGGCAAGTTTGTGATTTATTGGTAATTTAAAAAAGTAAAAAATTAAATATTAATTTAAAAAAAAATGAAAAAACAAACTTTTATTTAAAATGCAAGTTGACTAAAATGAAATGAAAACGTCGACTCGTATTATTAAAACTGAAAATGCGTGAAAGAATTTTATGATTAAGGTAATTTCTTACATTTCGCTATTTGATTTACTTTTAGTGAATAGTTTAATTGGTTTTTCAACGAAGCCTTAACAATGACCCATTATTGAAAGTTCAGAGAAAAGCTTATTGTGCATAATTTATAACTTGGCTACCTATAGCCAGTTGATTTAAAGCAGTGGTTCCCAACCAGTGGTCCGCGGACCACCAGTGGTCCGCAGAAGCCTAAATGTGGTCCGCGAACGATTTTAATTTTGTGACTGGGGATAGTGAGGCGAAGGTTCTGTTTAATTATCACAGTTAATTTCTAATATACCTACATGCATAGTGGTCCCTGCTACCAAGAATGATATAAAAGTGGTCCTTGATCAAGAAAAGGTTGGGAACTCCTGGTTTAAAGTATTTAATATAAAAAAAAACATCATAAATTGCTTCGCATTTGTTTGAAATCTGCAGGTTGAAGTGGCAATGGGCGGGCCATATTGTCAGGAGGACCGACAACCGATGGGGAAGAAAGGTCCTCGAATGGCAACCACGTTTCGGTAAAAGTACAGGCCGCCCTCCAACCAGGTGGACCGACGACCTAAGGAAGACAGCGGGAATCCGCTGGATTCAAAGGGCGCAGGACCGAACGGAGTGGCGAGCATTAGGGGAGGCCTATGTCCAGCAGTGGACTTCGAAAGGCTGATGGGATGGATGGAATTGCTTTTGTTAAATTTTCTAACTTGAGTCTTTCAAGTAAAGAGAATATGGAGTATTATTAGTAATACAAAGTCAAAGAAAATACCTATAAAACTTTCATTGTATTGAAAATAAATCAAAGCGGTGAAATCTATAATTACGACAGTAGTCAGTAGTGTATATAACATAATATACCAAATAACAATCGAGTACAAAAATCTTTAATAATTATAGTCTATTGTAAACATGAATCACAAATACTTATAATGTATCAAGTTAAGCACTTTTATACACGCTTATGTTTATCGTACTCATATTTATTTTATATTACATTATTTCCTATAGAAATTAAGTACTTTATTTTCCGGGATTATTAGAATAAAATGTAAAAACACGTCACTACTCACTCTCTGCGCAAGCATATTAAGTGGCGGAACTCAACGCTACTCCCGTACTCCAGAGCAGAGAGAAATAAAAATAATTCACTCTCGCAGATGGGAATCGAACCCACAAACGACTACCTCAGTAATATAAGTATTATTTATTCCAAATATTATTGCAGCCAGGGTCTTTGATTTTTAGCAAAACTTTCAAACAGTAAGTAGTTAGTACAGTTACTTAATCTAACTGAAATTAACAGTTGAATTGGTGCGCTATCCGCAATCGGTATGCTAAAGGCGTAGATATTCGGTCAGTGAGGTGTCATAGCGTGCTGATCGTATTAGTTCCGCCATTTAACACGCAAATCCCCGAAAATTCTACGGAATATGGGGAACGGAGTGTCTTAACACTAGGTCCACCCTTCCTACCCTGTTATATGCGGAATAGAACGAAAAGCTGAAGAAAAAACAACCATATTTTTTTCTTGTTCATATTATATTATACGGAAACTATTTTTAATAACGTTCCACATTCAAAGGCCATATGAAGCTATTCATGGAATATCTATAATCTACATACATACTGTATAAAGATTATCGATAAAATATATACACTCAGACCGGTACGAATAGCGGATATGATCGACATCTTTCGTAATTTATATAAATGAAAAAGAAATGGTTCACGCTATATCGCACATATAGCGGGCTAGGTAGAGGGAACCTAGTATTAAGACACTCCGTTCCCCTCTATCTGTTCAATTTTCAAGACATTGCGTTTTGAGTGGCAGTATTTAACGCCGAATTTTGTCTATTATATGGAAAATGATGAGAGATATATTCCCCTTGTGTCGAAAATCGGGTGATCTGGTGTCTTAAAGAGTAGGTTCCTGTTGTCTATCCTGCTATGTAGGATCAATATGACAAAATTTGAAAGTTGAAATTGAAAGTAATTACATAATAACATTCTACCTTAGATATCACAGAATGACAGGTACTAATGAGGATGTTGTAACAGTATATACCTTGAGTATAGGTAAAAAATAAATAAATAAATAAAATAAAATATGCATGGCAATGCACATAAATAACATAGTTAATTATGAATAATACAAACTATATATTTTGAATAAAATATTAATCGAGACGTGTTCGTGTATTGTCGTCCCGAGTGTCGCGACCGTCGTTCCGTATATATAGG
>JAATLQ010019357.1:8950-32632 GCA_013421005.1 Heliconius erato x Heliconius himera
AACATGTTAAAATACAGATAATAACGATGAAGGTCATATTAATAATTCACAAAAATATGTCATTTAACTAATAAACTCAATGCTATTTGATGCAGATGCACTCACAAATAACAAATAAAATATAGAAAATCCTTTCAATGCAACAAATGATCAATTATTATTAGATGTATATATCAACTATAAGTAGTCTGAGTAAGTATTCATAATTTTTATACCACTACTTGCATAGCTTTAAATTTTAATGATAAAATAAAAAGCTGTCTTAACTGAAAATATAATTATCTAGTGAGATGTATGATAGACACTAACAAAAAGATGTAAGGACTAAGAGTAAATTAATTATTTATGACATAATTGTAAAGAAGAAATAGACAAAAAAATATTGATACTCACACTAATATCTTCAATAGCTCCTTTCAAGTCAAAGCCGTTGGTCTTAGCATCAAAGTATCTGTATTTCTTGTGTGGGAGATTGATCATGTTGCAGATTTGTGGGTGGTTACCCCAAGTAGGAGTCGAAAGCCAGATCTCTTTATTCTTGGCATAATGCTTTGTGATGAATTCCAAACCCAGACGAAGGGCACCAGTACCAGACAAGGTCTGAATAAGGAAAAATATGCAATAATAACTATATTTAATTTCCACATTTTTTGTATTTTATTAATTATTATTGTATTTTAAAAACAATTTAACTTTTGATTGAATATAGCTGTGGTACAAGGGCACAAAGTGTGACTGGAAGCACAAGACAGGTTGTGGGTTCAATTCCCACTACTCACTCATTTCCTGAGGGAAAGAAATATTTAATCTTTTCATTTCTTTGCTCTGGTGTCATATATTCAGGTGTAATGAATTTGGAAAATGGGGAACAGAGTGTCTTAACATCTGGTTCTCAAAAAAAATGTTTAACTTTCTTTTACATATTTTGCTCAATATTATGACATTTAAATTCTATTTTAAGTTTTAATCTTAGATTGATAAACAAATTTGCATTAGTTAAATAGTTAAGTGTGTAGTGTGTAGGTGTGACTTATGTCCAGTGCCAACAACACATGCATTGCAAGTGCAAGTATACATGTAGAAAACTCTATAGTTATTTTTAAAAAAGATCCGAAGTCTTTATGTCAAATTGGTATAAGCTATATTATCTTTTTAGTCTATACAAAATACATATTATGTTATAATTTGCCATACAATATATTGAATTGAAAAGTTTATTACATACTTGGACTGTGCAGTTACTTTTGTTTTTAAGCACTGGGCTGTCTTCTCCAAATGCAAGCTTCGCTACTGCATCAGTATATGCTGCTTCTCCACCAATAGGGGCATATTCATGGTTTAATCCTTTATTGTAGATTATTTCTTCAGCCTATAAAATATAATATACAGAAGTATTAAAATACAGTACATTTTTATTAATAAGAAACAATTTAAAGCTTTTAAATATAACATTTTCTTTGTAACTAATGGGGCCAGTTTTGGACCACAAAGTGTCTCCAGAATTTGGTAGAAAGTGGAAGTGTCCTAACACAAGGGTACCCTCTGCCTACCTTGCTGTGTGCAGGATACAGCATAAAGATGATTTATATATTTGTTTTATTTACCTTTCTAACTGATGGCAAAATAAAAGGTTTGCCTTGATCATCTCTGTAGGCCCCAACTCCTAAATTTACTTTCTTTGGATCCGCATCTCTTTTATAGGCCTCTGTTATACCTAAGATGACATCAGGTGGACCCATTTGAACATTACTCCACCACGAGCTGTTTATAGAGTAAATTATTAAAATTTCAAGAATTGTACCCGTAAAACCTTATGTTTCTAAAATTAACTTAATAATATAGAAAATTTAAAAAAATCTGAAAAATATTTAAATTTTACGTCACTGAGAATTTCAAATTTCTTTAAATACGTATCGAGTAGTAGACAGACATTCATTAATTTAAGGAAATAAACAGCCTGTGCCGGTACTTCTATTTAAAATTATGGGTATTAAAACAAATTAATATATCATAATGTATTGTGAATTAAGTCTTTATTTTTAGATATCATCTGTGAAGTTCAAGGTTCGAAAGGATAAAGTATTAGTTATTACGTAAATTTGCCGGTACCATACCTGCTTGCTCTGGATATAATACCGGTTGTAAAAGCCTCTGCATAATTATTTTTCAGAGCTTGCGCAGATAGTTTTTTAAGAGCTTGAGCCATCGCGAAGTTATATCACAAACTGGCCGATTTTGTACTATATTACAGGCCGGGTGTATCTGTTATCTATAAATTATAAAATTGCCTGTACCGTCAGCAGCGGATTTGGTAAATAGCAAGGAAATTGACGAGTTGCCAGTATTTTTTGTAAAAACCCCTGAATTCCATAAGATTATAATAATAAAATTCATATAAAGTCCGTCGTTTACACCTCTTATTCTATGGTATATCAATTTTCTCTATTAAAAGCAATATGAAAAAAATGAATATACTGCTTAACCCACATGATTTTCCATTATTTCTTATCAATCTAGAAGCGAAAATAATTGCTTTGACACCAATTTTACGTGTAAAATACTTATTCTCTCTAGAGGACCACAGAATATGACTATATAAACGTTTCTTTTCAGATTGAGAATTATACTGGAAAATCGAATATTCTGGAACTAACAATCCACCTGGTAACACTTTAACCCAGTTCTCACGTATTTTGCAGAGTATACGTCATTAAGCCTTTATGGCAATGTCGAAAAGGTCAAAACATAGGTTTTGTATTAATACTATAATCAATATATAGATATATTTCTTAGATAGTTTAAGAATACAAATACTAATTATATACCAATCTTTAAAATTTTAGAATCAACAACACATATAATAAGATGATGATGATGATGAAAAAGATATTGGAAAAACATTATTAATAGATTTCGTAGTTTTCTTTCTTTAGGTTGTACTCTAATTAGAAACTAGGAATTTTAAGAGATAGAGGGATTTGGTCTAACTCCAATCGACACTATAAAGCTGCCAATTTAATTCATACATTAAAACTTTTAAATATTGTGGACTTTTCTCGTTTCTTCTATCCTGTTCTCTTTCTTACTTATTTTTTATTTATTAACTATATATTATGTCCTAGAAAAAAAATCTTAGCGTTAACTTCCGCCACTCAATAGCAAATACCCTTTGGAACACATATACCCTTTGGCTTTGGAACACATATACCCTTTGGCTTTGGAACACATATACCCTTTGAGTATATGTGTTCTGTGCTCAACAGTCAACACTCAATGCAAAGAACATTGTATTCTAAAGATCAATGACACAATTTTTCGAAAATTTGGTGGAAAATGGGGAATGGAGGGTCTTAACATTAGGTTCCCTCTGCATGCCTGCTACGCGGAATACAGCGGATGCTAAAAAATAATATAGGTATATTTTACGAAAATTATAATATAGCAAAATTAAAAAGTGTATATATTCACTCCCTTGTTACTGGTTTAATAATTGGAGACAGGCTGATATAGAGCAACCTTGTTTACACACGCCCGATTGGATATCAAGCCAAGGCGAAATGCCAGCTCTTACTCGAACACAAGCTTAATGATCGCTATAAAGAAACTTTACAGCCTGCAGCAACAGTACGTTCACATTCTATCGGGGCAGTATCTCCCATAATTTATTATGTAAAGTACATTGTTTGAATTTTAAGATGATAATATTGATGTGTATTATATAATGTAATTTCTAAGTTATGATTCATTTAATAGATTATTAACCCACCACTCACCTGAAATGTATTTTTTATTTACCCTTTGAAGATAAATTAAAAACATTGTGTTCACACCAGCACACAACAAGGGCAGGCAAAGGTAACATAGGAACCTATTGTAAAGACACTCCGTTCCTAAAAAGACACTTCCGTTCCCCGTTTTCCGCCGGAATTGAAGTATTGGGTTTTGAGTGGTGGAACTCAACACCGCTCTTTGCTTTGTAGTAACAAGCGAGGAAATGAAAATAATAAATACCAGTATTGTTTTGATACTATTTATCTACTTAATCTTCACACAAAAACAGTTTTTCTCTTTTATTTTGGTGGTACTGGCAAAGACACCTGACTGATCAGGATGAATACATATACATACCTACATTTTATTTTGCCAGTTGCTTATCTATATCTATACTCATATTTCGTGTATTTTCAATTCAATGTATAAGTGATCGATACATTGAATTGAAAATACACGAAGTATATGAATAACTTTATAATAATGTTAATAATTCATTTATATAATTATGTTAAAGACTTTTTAGTTTAGTGTTTTGTTATAGCAGTAGCCATAAATCTTATAAAACATAAAATACAATTGAACGTAGGTACAAGATTACATGAATAATATTTAATTTTTATTTATTCATTCGTATTTGGCGGCTTTCGCTACGTCACACCTTTTTTTATTTAATGGCCTAAGTTTGCGGTGACAGGCGCAAAATAATCTGCCAGTGTCTGTAAAATCACGAATGATATGAAGCAGTAAATTTTGAGAGATATTATAAACTGATATAGATATGGTAGTGGATGTACTGGTTCAAACACTAAAACAAACAAACAAACGCTATATTACTAATGTACAAATGAAAAAAAAACACACACACACACATTGAGAACAACTGTAACTTAAATTCTTAATGTCATTATCTACAATAAACTTTACCCACATTTGAATAAAAGGACTATAAATTAAAGCTAAATTACTACATTTTACATTAACAGGACGCTGTATATTAAGAGGAAGGATATCATAAAGTGAAGTAATAGTTAAGTTTTGGGCAATTAAATACAATGTGATCCGAAGAACCTTCCTCCAAACCACACCCACAAATAGAATTATCTTTAACCCTTCTTTTAGCTAGATGTAGAGGCGTACACGTGTGGCCTAGGCGAAGCCTACAAATAGTAGATGTTACAGATCTATTGGTGCGTCTATATGGAGAGAACCACGGAAAGGTTGGAATTTCCGGTTGGATAGAAGCGTAATATTTACCTTTTATTAAAACAGATTTATTGTAAAAAAAAGATCCATGAAGATTTTAAATTAAGTTTTGACAAAGACAATAGATTTTGGAAATAAATAAAATTGTGAGTTACGGGCCCAGTGGACACTGCAGATTTGGCATGGGAATCGACTATGTCATGCTTTACATCTATAATACCAGAGCGGCTCGGGATCCATGCCAACGATAAGAGTACCCCTTGTACGTGGCATCGATACAAAGCTTCCCTAATTTTGGACAAGGTGAGAATTAGATTTGCTACGGAAAGGATTCTGCAACAAAGATTGTAATGCACTTAAGCAATCTGTAAAAAAAACAACTTTTTTAAAATTGTGCGACTTTGCAAACAATATGCCTTCAAGCAAAGCTATACATTGGCCAGAAAAGTAGAAGTTTCAGGGGGACACTTGAAACTTAAAATAATTTTGTATTTAGGAATCCAACAAGCTGCCCCAATATTAGAATTATGCGATGACTTAGAAGCATCTGTAAAAATGCCTATATTATCTGGTCAATTTTTAGCGAAATTAATTTGAAATTTAATATTAGCGCCTGAATCGTTCTTGACAATACCCAGGCTTGTTAGCACAGAGGGTTTATACGTAAGCGATGAGAAGAAGCCTGCAGCACTTTAGACATAAAGCAATCGGAAAGATATTGATGACGAAGGTGGAGCGGAGGATCAACACATTCCACTGCATGGCATTTGTAGGGGACGACTTCATAGCACCTAAGATGATTCTTAGAGCCTTAGAATGAATTTTTATATTTAGTTAAAGCAGACCTGTAGCATGGATCCAACAAGAATAAAGCATAATCAAAATGGCTACGAATTACGTCACACTTTATCTAATAGGCTAAAGTTATGTAATGATAGATTATATTAAAGATATTCATGGATAGAAATTAAAATATAAAAGCTGGTACAAATTTATAGATTATTAGATTATTTTTAGCTTTTTTGTGTGCTTGGTAGAGAAAAGGCGGAATTTAGTTTCATAATTATACTTAACATTGGCTTGCAGGTTCCTTCTGCCTACCCTGCTGCGGGATACCGCGTGAAACTAAAAAAATATTTTTCTTTTAGGTTCTATGTGAGAGAAAATTGGAATGAAATCTTTTATAGCGCATAGTTATAGTAAAATGGGGTAGATAGAAATATTGACTAACTGACTTATTGACATAATAAAAGCTTGTAAAACAAATCATCTATGTTATCTAAATATAATACATCTATATATAAGTTTGAGCTAATACTAATTTTAATGTATTATAATTTTAATATATCTTAATATTTTATACAATACAAAAATATACGTCATTGCTATTTAAACTGACTGTAGGGTAAATGGATACGCCATATAGGGTAAATTGAAAAAATAAGTAATCAGGATATTTAGTTTTATTATACAAACTAAATAAGCAAGACTACAATAAACAACGCACACAATCCGGCAATTTAAAGTATTTTTTATCCTACCTTTAAATTCACCCTACATGCGGCATACATTTTATTAAAAATCATTAAATAATATTTATTAAGTACATGTTGCTTCTTATAATGCATAAGGTAACACTGATCACTGATCAGAGTGTCAATGATCAATTGTCATTTTCTAGAAATTGTACGAAGTAGTACGAATACGAATACTACGATTAAATTATTGTTGTTTAAATCTCTATTATATTGTTCTCGTATTATAAATATTTTTTCATTGCTGGTAAATCGCGGCGGATACCAATAAAATAAATTGCACAATAGAAACGCTGTAAGTTAATGTTACTTCTAACAATAAATGTTAAATAAATCAAAAAAATAATAGATTTGTTTATGTAAGATTAAAATTGGAATAAATAAGGTATGATAGCAAAGCTTTGTAACCTTATATATACATATAATTGATTTGAACAACAATATATAATTCTTTTGACCAGGTTGCATCATGCTTTCTCGTTTGTGCGCCTCCCGTTCGGCTTTTGCCGTTTCTCATACACTTAGAACTCCAGTGCCTCAGAGATTTGTTCCAAAAAACTATGTCATCAGGAACTATGCTCGCGAACCTCGTTCTAGAGTAGCAACAAGATCGCAACCTACAGTATGGGAAAAATTGATGGCTCCTGCTGGACCAAATGGTAAATAATCTTTATTAAATCATAAATTTAATTGATGATTATGAAGTATTTATGTATATTTTTTTCATAATAGACACAACATTTTATTGAACAAATATTCTTTAATCAATTCTTATTGACCAGTAATGAAAATGTGCTAATTATACAGGTTTTGGTTATTAAAAGAAATTTTGTTTATAACAAAAAAGCCTAATGTGACCTATTAGGTAATCAAAGGTTTTTTAAGCATATTTTCTTTTTGTTAGCTTCCCACTTTATGTGTATTTTGGCTCATGCCAAGACAGGAACAGTTGCAAGATCAATTCCCCATAGGATAGGAATCAGATCCACACCATTTTAAATTATTATTTCCTACTACAGTATAACCTCAATATAATAATTTCCTCGATTTTTTTTTTTGAAAACCCTTAAATCTGCCTATAAGAGCTAATATAAAATATACATTACAAGCCTTTTTATAATGAATTTTCAATTTAATCTTTGCAAAATATAAAAAGAAAATATTATTTACCTCTATTTAATGAAATTCATTATCTTATAACCTTTATATAATGATGTTTACTACATGCAATATCAAATTAAATTCATGTCTCCACAGATCCAGACTTGTTAAATCTTTGTAAGACATTTATTATTGTTTGGCATTCAGTAATGTAAACACTGTTGGTTTAAAGTTTACACTGTATATTTTTCTTGATATTTGATATTGTTTTTAGCTTTCAGCTTGGGTAAGGGAGCATTAGCAGGGGCATCAGCTGTAGGCCTTGTAGCATTGTGTTATTATGGTTCAGGAGTTAAGCCTGGTACATTGCAAGAAGCTCAGTGAGTCATATTCTTAAAATACATATTATTGTAAATATTGACAATGATAAAGTGATTGATGCATATTTATTAAATTCATTATTAATCTTATCTAAAGCTAGCATAAGATTCCGATTGTAAGCAACAGTTTGTGGATTCAATTCCCACTTAAGGAATTAAAATATTTAATATTTTCATTTCCTAGCTCAGGTAACAAGGCAAAGCATGGCGTTAAATTCTGCCTTTCAACATATAATGCCTCCGGAATTGGAGGACAGTGGCTAACAGAAGTGTCTTAATGGGAATAAAGTGTCTTAACATAAGTTTCCTTATTTACCACTGCCTACTCTGTACTGTATGTTCAAGATACAGCGTAAAGATAAAAAAATGGTATATTTTACATTATTTTTACATATACACAATGTTTTAGCTTATGGCCACAGTATGTCAAGGATCGTATTAAAGCTACATATGGATATATTGCTGGATCACTGATGGTGACAGCAGGGAGTGCTATAACTGTCTTTAGAACTCCTGCTCTACTTAACTTGGTGGCAAGGAATGGATGGATGGTAAGTTATTTTATCGAATTCATAGTTCAACTAACCAAGTCTTTTAAAGAAATAATATAAAAATGCTAAGGCTGTCTGGCTGCAAATATGTTGGTTCTGGGTTGATTCCTACTTGGAGAAAAAGTTACTTTCTTTCCTTTTCCCGTTCTGGCAATGCTCGGAATGAATTCCGCCAGACAACATGCAAAGTCCCAAACATTGGGCAAAAAGTGCAAAACTATGCATATAGGTATCCTGTGACCTACTCTGCTATAAGGGGTATACAGATTGAAGCTAAACTTAAATAGAATAATATAAGAATGTTATAGCTAATAATGTATAAATTATTGTAATTAAATATAGTAGAATTTGTTTTTTCTATTCATGTATAATTGTAAAGTCATGATGAATGCTAATGCTTGGATAGTATCCAAGACATACAATTTTAAATCTTACTTTTTTCTAATTTTCAATAGTTTTGTATACAATTATGTAATTAATATTATTAATGTTATTATATAACTTTATATTTCTAGTCAATTATAGCAACAATGGCACTGATGATTGGTTCTGGAATGGTTGTTAGAGGCATGGATTATACTCCTGGTATTGGAGCTAAGCAACTAGCTTGGGTTGTGCATACTGGTATAATGGGTGCAGTCATTGCTCCTATCTGTTTCTTGGGAGGACCTATTCTTATCCGGGCTGCTTGGTAATTGCCATCATTTTTTTTTATAAGTACAAGTTATTATCTGGCAATGAAATGTCTCAATTTTGACTGAAATCCGGTAAAAAGTTACTTTTTACCAGATTTCCACATTCTAAAGCATTATATTTTTAATATAATTATATTATATTATTCTTCTTATTAATATAACATGAGAAAATTTATAATAAAATTCCAAATTTAGAAAATATTATAATACTTTAAAACAACAAACAAGGTTGTGGTACATCTGACTGTAAATGTACAATTAAATTTGATTTCCACTCAAATATTATATGAATGTTGATGTAGCTTGAGAACATATGGCCTAGTGATAAGTACGTGGATGGTTTCCAAAAGGCTTGGGATCAATATCTCAGCACATTAAAATATTTATATGATTTCTTAACAAGATTTTTATCTTTCTCAAATGAGAATGTCTTTAAAACTGACAGGTACACCGCAGGTGTGGTCGGTGGCCTTAGTACAATAGCAGTGTGCGCACCGTCCGGGGAGTTTCTGAACATGCGTGCCCCACTTGCTATGGGACTTGGTGCAGTGTTTGCTGCATCCCTCGCTGGCATGTTCTTACCACCCACTACTGCACTTGGAGCGGGTAATTTATATCTGCAATATGATCGGCGAGTCATGGCCCGCCTGAAGTTAGTTGTAGATGACTAAATGTGATTTTAGGACTTTTCTTACTTTTTGTGACGTTCTACCTGAATGAACAATGCAGAAACAGTTCAGATAACCTAACTTCAAGGTGGCTACGACTCGTCGATTGTTAATTTGTTTACATAAATATTATTATTGTATTGTACTAATTATATGTACTATACTATTTGATAAAATCAAAATAAATCAGTTTCACGCTGTATCCCGCACACAGCAGGGTAGGCAGAGGGAACGTAGTGTTAAGACACTCCATTTCCAACTTTTAGCCGAGTTCTAGAAGCATTGCATGTTGAGTGGCGGACCTCAACCCGCGCTTTGCCCCGACACCAGAGCGAAGAAATGAAAATATAAATGTAAATAAATATTTAAATTCCTCGAGTCCCCATTCGAGACTCAATCAAACCCACAACCAATCAACTTCAACAATCACACTTTGTGCCCCTGCGCCACGACTGGCCTGGACTGATTATAATATAGATTGTGTATATTATCTGTTCTGTCAATGCCATCGCGGACCAAAAGCACAGCGTCTGAATATAAACCCGACGGTCGTGTGACAATCCCCACTCTCATCCGACAATTGAACGGAAAATAGGGATCAAAGTGTCTTAACACTACTGTATGAAATTTGAAAAAAATGATAAAATAACTATAGATATTTAGTTTAACCTTTGTGTAATTTATATTAATATTTTGTATAAACAGTGACTAGTATAATTATTTTTTAGGATTGTATTCTCTGAGTCTGTATGGTGGTCTCATTGTATTCGGTGGATTCCTGTTATATGATACTCAAGCAATCATTAAGCGAGCTGAAATGCATCCTATGTACGGCTTCCAACCATACGACCCAATTAACTCGTAAGTACATTTATATTTTTTTTATGTTTACACGCAATGACTCGAAAATTCGGCGGAAAGGAGGGAATGCAGTGTCTTAACACTAGGTACTCTCTGCCTACCCTAATATATGCGGGATACAACGTGATGCTGAAAAAAAATAGAGACTGTCGTGGCGCAACATGACAAAGGTGCGACTATAAACGCGATAGTTGTGAGTTCGATTTCCACTCGGGAGAATGAAGTATTCAATATTTTAATTTTCTCGCTCTGGTAGCGAGACAAAACACGGCATTGAGTTCCGCCAGCCAATATGCAAAATGCCCCGAGAATTTAACGGAAAATAGGAAACTGAGGTGTCTTAATGAGAACAGAGCACTTAACACGTTCTCAGGTTCCCTCTGCCTATCCTGCTATGTGCGAGATGCAACCGGAAGCTAAAAAAAGAAATATATTTTTGAGTTCACAATCATCGCAAAAAGCCCGATAATCTCAAGTGTTTTGGACATAATAACTGAAGTCTGAACAATTGACACAAACTGATATTTGTTTAGCATATTGAATTCTGGCACATTTCCATACGAACCTTACCTTTCCTAGTATAAATACGTGTGTTATCTACTTTTGGCACATTAAATGTTGTTCTGATGTTTGAGTAAACAATAAATAAAGAAAATTATTATTTACGGAATTTCAATTTGTAAATATTGGTTGATATATTTCCACAACTTTATTTTGTTATACATTTTTTATAAGCAAAAAATCCAAGCTTCACGCTATGACATCAAGTCCATTTCATTATATATTATAGGGCATTGTGGCGCGTAAGGTAGTGCAGTGTAAATGCGGTGGTCGTTGGTTCGACCCTAATTTGAGTGGAGCGGAGGAGCAGTGAGAGTGGCGATACCCAACGTCTCTGTTTGTCTTATCACCAGAGTTAGGAAATGAAAATAATTCATTCCTCCGAGTGGGAATTGAACCCACTACCGTCGCGCTTGTATACAGACACAGACACATCTGGCGGAGGCTTCTTTACTTAATAATTATATTATTCAATTTCCAGAGCAATTTCGGTGTACCTCGACGTGCTTAATATCTTCATGCGCATCGCTATGATCCTGGCAGGAAACGGCGGCAACAGACGAAAATAAAACGACAGTATAGTCATAAATAATGTTAAATTAGTACCTAAATAATAAAAAAAAATATACTTAGCTTAGAAAAATTTTCGTGCTTCATTTCGACGCTGGAAACTGGAAGCTATTGTGATATTTTAAATGTAAGGAAATAAGGTATTGATGGTAGACGGATTGTTATAATTATTTTGCTTTAAAAATTAAATAAATTTATGAGTAATCCCTAAACAGTTTATTTTGGTTTTATTTATCTCTTACAAATAACATCCATAAGAGAAGCTCTACGCATTATGCATAAATTCAATGGGAATTTGGTACATATTTGATCTCAGTTAAATAATCTAATTTTATTTGTGTGCAGCAGCATAGTGCAGCTTCATTTGATCACGTTCTTGAAGTCTAAGACTTGATTATTATAAATAAACATCAGGCTCATCGAACCAAAGGGAAAATATACGTAATAGTTTTGTTTTTAGCTTCCCACGTAATACGGTCAACACGCAATGCCTCATAAAATGGATAATGTAGAAGAGAGTATCTTAACACTAGGTTCCCTCTGCCTACCCTGATAGATGCGGGAAGCTGAAAAAAAGACACATAAAAAATAATTTAAATAACTTGTTTCCCCATATGTTAGAATCGAATACCTACTTATACATCTGAAACTGGCTTTTGTAATAAAATAATAGCCTCCTTATTTAGGCAGCCAAATGTAAAGATGTATAATTTCATTTTTTTTTCTCACTATTATCGATATTGATTAAGTTAAAATACTTTGGCGATATAAAAAAAAAACAAAATATCGTTTTCGAATATTATATTTACAGACTTTAAAAATAAGCTGTCATATAATTATTATAATCACAAGCGCATCACTCGATATCTATTGCTGAAATTTAGATATAATATAACAAAGAGACATACATTGTTTTTATGCGGAAAATGGTAAAATTTATTGATTCAGTTAAAATAGTTTTTTTTAGCCTAAATGTATGTATACATTTGTACAATATAACGATTTCTGAGCATTGTGCACTAATTTGATTACCATCCACAAGCTATATCTTACAAATGCATTCTGCGTCAGTTTTCATACATGGATCTTATACATCTCAACATAATTACGACAGAATAAGTACACTGTATCAGGCCATAATTCATATAAATAAAAAATAATAATAAATAATATCACAATAGTAAGCAGGCAAGGCAACACACATCCTATCTAATCTTTGGAATATAAAATAATGTTAAAAACAAATAGAAAAATGTAAAAAAATCATTTGCGCAAAATGTAGAAGCAGTAAAAGGTTTTTTTAAATATATGCATTTGTGTTGCAATTATTTGCATAATTTGTTCATAATTTAACATTCTTTATGTTTTTATATAATATTATATTGCTTGTATACTTAATAAACTTTGGTAAATAATATTAGTTTTAGTTAAAATATTATAGAAACAGAGTCAGTGTTAAACTCTAGTGCTTAGAGTTTAAATTTCTTCCTTTCCTATTGAACATGATATTAATTGAGTGCCATTCTTTCGTAACTTAATGTTAGTATTCTTTGAAGGTAGCTCTTTTCTTATCACATCTTAGTTCCTTTTTGCCCAGAAACTAGAATGTGTGATGTTGATATTAATATAAATCTTTACTTTTATAGATAATAGATACAAAGTTAAATTTCACAAATGTTTAAAAATTTCATGGCTTATACACTAGTGATTCAATTTTGTTGATTTATTAGAAAAATTGTAAGGATTATTTAAAACTTTTTCACAAAAAAGTAGAACTCTTGAAAAATGTAATGTAATTTCGTATGTTTAAATTATCCTTTAGGCGTTAGTAGATTAAGCATTACGTTACACTTTAAGTGCAGATATCGAATAGCTAATCCTTCGCAATGAGAAGCACTTGCTAGACGCATTTGCTAGAGAATCCTCACAATCAAACCTTATAGTTGCAACAAAACAAAATAAATGCATTAAATAAAAATCATTGACTTATTTCAATTTTACATTTCGAATTTAGGGCATAAAATAAGGCCTCGTTTCTTCCTACCTTAAAAGACATATAACCATACACGTATTAAACCTCTATTGGATTGAACTAAGAATAAGGAATGTCAAATATTCAATATGTAACCTATAATAAATCTATCATACTTTGTATAAATGAGCAATAAAATAATATAATTGGAGATCATTCTATCATTAAAGAAATGTTTCAAGTAGTAACGTCACCAGTCTTATGAGCTTGCTGCTTCAAATATATAGCGTACATTTGCCGCGCCTGATTCAATACCCTGTTCACATTATGCTTACGTACCATTTTATCGAAATGCATCGCTAGCTCGTTGTAGTCCATGCGATTTCTCATTATGTAATCCCTATGTTGTAATAATACTGTCAGACATAAATACATTAAAAATGGATTCCCGCCCCCGAACACTGGCGGCGAGGGCAGGCTACCTATACTATTTTTAACAGAATGGTCGCTTCCGACGGCTGCTACACTAGGGTTCTTTTGAGTAGGCGGTTTAAAAACTTCATATTTTTTTTGAAAATTATTAATAGTAGATGCGACGCTTTGTAAATTCGATTGTTTAACAGTAAGAAGAGACTCGCAATTTCTCTTTGCGTTCTCAAGTTCGTGGGACATGTTTGAGAAGAACTTGTGTGATTTAGGATTAGGTCCTTCTTGTAATGGATTACTTTTTACAGTAGTAGTGTTAATAGATTCGACGAGGTCTTTGTCGGAAGAATCTGATTCGCTTGAAGGTATAGTGGAAGAAGGTCTCTTAGATGTATCTGGAGGTTCCAAGGAATGATTTTTCCGTAATAATCTTATTGGTGTTACAGATTTTTTCCCGGAGTGTTCTTCAAATATTTCGCCCGTGTCTCCGTCGAAGTCTAAATCTGCCTGCTCGTCCGGAGTTTGAGGACAACTCGCTGTAGTTCTCGTAGTTGGTGTGTTTCTATGTAGAGGATTTTCCCATAAATATATATCTTCAGCACTTCTTGCGTTAGATTTTATAGTATCTAGTAATGGTGACCGTTTAAATATATCTACAGTTTCTGTGACTTCAGTTTGTATCTCTACAGCGTCGGTAGCAACACAATTCTCTTTGGCTTCTGTGTAATACTCTGGCTTATCTTCAGTACTTGTAGAATCTGAAGGGGAATCGCAAATCATACTGCATCGGTTTACATATGAGAGACCAAAAACTTGTCGATCCAAATGTTCCACTTCCAATCTTAATTCCCGTGTCATTGATGTGGTCATTGGGTAATATTCTTGGGAATCGTCCGGACTGCTGCCGTCGTTTGTATCGAAGCTCAATTTGCTAATTTTATTCATTTGAGTCTTTATAGCTAAAGCTGTTATATCACTTTCATCGTAAGATGTTTTTGTTAAAGTAATTTTGGGGCATTCTTTACGTTCAATTGCAGAATGAGTTCTTTGTAGTTTATCCTGTTTTACAATAGCAACCTTATTTCCAGTTGCAAAGTTGAGGAATTCATTTAAGTTCTTTATCATTTTGACTTTAGGTTTGTTTGCAATATCAGTCTCGTTTGAATCATCCAGGGTGTCCAAAGAGAAGAATTTATTATGCACAGATATTTTATCTCTTAGGAGCCTTATCTGATTTCCTAAAGGGGTTTCTTTCATATCACATTGGATAGTTCCATTCGTGAGATTTTCTGTATTAGGCAAAGGTGTTGAAGAATTAGTTGCATCTAAAACTTCTAAAACTTTTCCATGCTCTGGTACACTCTTCATTCTCGAAGTGTTTTTACAATCTTTTGTTTGCGTTGGTAAGCTTTCTGAGTTGTTTTCGTCATTTATTGATTCTTGAGTTTCATTTGATATTTTTTGCGTTCGCAATGCGGCATCATCTAGACTTTGAAATTCTTTGGCATGTTTCAAAGATGAGTTATTTAAGGCTTTCCTAGCAGCATTTTCATCTAAGCTGTGGTTCGTTTGTTTGGTAGTGGCTAATTTTGGAGCTTTAACATTTGCTAGACTGAAACTGGAACTCTGTCGTCGTATTGCACAAACTTTAGTATACGCGTTCTCTCGTGGTGCCTTTACCAGTGGACTCAGGGGCGGAGGATCGACAGTTATTTCAAGAGCACCATTGAAGTCTTTTTCTTTTAAGGGTAGCTCTATTGCCGGCGATTTCTGAGGCAAAGATGCCCATAACACTTCTAGCATTCTGAGAGCGTCATCAAAAGCGAACTCGCGCTTCATTTCTAACAATAACCATCTATAGCAAAAAAGTAAATCATCCGCTTGCTGGGATTTTAAATAATTGTAAAAGTCGGGATCGTACACTTGAAGAGATTCTGTTAGATGTGAAAATTTAAGTGTCATAGCTTCGCCGTCGAGCAGGAAATTAGGGTATAGTCTAGTCATAAGTGCGCAGAGACATATATACGCGTGGGCCTCGTCGCCCATCGTCACCAATAGAGGAGAGGCTAAATCGGACATACCTTGACAATAGCTTACTGTGGGATGATATATTGCATATCTGTAAATAAAATTTATTACTGTAAAATTTTGAAAAAAATAACAGGTGACCATTAGAAAAATTCGACATTTTAATACGTTTATTTCTATTATACGAAACTTACGTAGTAAGAATATTGAAGAGGGATGCTATATTTTGATTATCATCACTTCCTGCATAGAAGTTATGATGTCTGTCAGTACGAAGAACGTCTTTTCGAACCATGCTAGTCACATACGCCAGATCTGGGTTTACCTAAAAAAATATATATTTAATTTTATTTTATAAAACATACAATTTTTTTTGTGTTGTGATTACAACTGTATTATTAAAATGTGATTTGTTTGTATTTTCATCCAATACTTAAAGTATTGACTGGTGGAACACAACGACGCGCTTTGTATTCTACCAGCATACGAGAGCGAGGAAATGAATATAATTAATTCCCTCGAATGGGGTTCAACCCGTAATAGTCGCATTTATGGTGAAACATTGTGCTGCTGGGCAATGATGACCTACTTCTTTCTACCTTGCCGAGTTTTAAATATTAAAAATAAATCCTTGCGTACATATTGTCCTTGATTTTCATTACCTTTCCCTTTTGGATGCAATCCTTCCATTCTGCTCTTAGTGCATAATATTCATTAGCTTTCTTTTTTATGTAATCCATTCTTTCTTTACCTGTCATGCCATCAGGGTACACATTCAAAATGTGCTTCCAAACCACTTTTCTGCAAACCAACATATTTAATTAATATATCATTTTTTTAACAATGTATTTAACAAATACATCATTGGATGTTAGTTAACGTAATAGTCATGGGTTTGATGTCCTCTCGAGGGAATGAGGTATTTTTAATTGCCTGCCGTTAAGAAACGAAATAAACAATAAAAATGTTTATTGATATAAAAAGCATAAAAAAATATATGCAGAAGATTGGCAAAGGGTGTAACTTAGCTAATGATGCTTGAGGTTCGACTCTCAAGTATTACTGTTTTTCAGTTACATCTTAGGAACTTGGAAATAAGAAGTTAAGTGTCGTAAATTCAACATTTCAAACTCGGGCGGACAACCAAAAATGTAATATGAAGACGCAAGATACAGTTTCAATTAAATATGTTTATTATAACATATTACCTTAAACTGGGTTCAATCCCTCCACAGTATATAACTTCTCTTAGTTTTGTTGTATTGTTTATTTGACCAACTGCATCTAAGAAAGCTCTAAATTCAATGTCACTTAGTGGAGGTCTTGGTGGATTGTTGGGGTCATCATATAGATTTAGAGCTCTTGAAACCATATTGAAAGTTTTTTCCACCTGTAAAAAGAATTGTATCAAACACTGTCTGACAACTGTCTGGGTTCATTTCCCACTTGGAGGAATTAATTATTTTCATTTTCTTGCTCTGGCTACAGACAAAGAGTGGTGTTGAGGTGCACCACTTAACACCCAATATCAAATTGCATGTAAAAATCTCCCTACAGAGATGCTAACAACATAAATAAGTTGTAACAAGCGTATAAAAATTTCGACGTAGCTTGATGAGAATGTATGGCTTAGTGGTCAGAGCGCCTGGTCGGTTTCCAGGAGGCGCGAGTTCGAGTCCCGCTACGTTCAAATTTTTATATGTTTTCTAAATAAGTATTTTTCTTTCCTAAGTGTGGATTAACACTTTAAAAATGTTTAAAATGTTAATATATTGTATGTACGGAACAAAAAAAAACTTCGTCATATATTTTGTTAATGGTTTATAAAAACACTCCTATATTAAACATACAAATAATGCATATATGCTATAAGCTTTTTGTTTTGATAAATATAAGTCCTTTACAAAACATCCCCAATACTTTTTGTTTTATTATAATATGGGGCATTCCACATGAATCAGACAGGTAAAAAAAGTTGGTCTCCGATTTTGGTTATTTTTTAATATGTTAGACCTACATGCCAAAATTGCAGAAAGTGGACAACAGAGGCTCTTAGCAATAGGCTTACAACTTACTTGATTCATGATTAGCCCCTGGAAGCCAGTTTGTGTTTCTTGCTTTTCTACCTGTGTTACTGGTTGTACTGTAGGCTGTTCTTTGCAATTTTGTGTAACAGGGGCAGGTATTGTTGGTGGCTCCCAATCTTCCGATGCCTCCGCAAATGGCTTCATGTCCACTTTTAACTGAACACATGGTTCTGATCTTTGAGTTAATGCTATATTATGAGCCCTGGGTAAAAATTTCAAACAAATTATATTCTAATATTTTAGAATATAAGGTATAAACCAATTATAACTTATAATCTGGTAAAAAAAAGTTAATAATAAGGGAAAATCTTACTTAAGAAAAGCAGCATCCAAATCCCAGTCTGATAGAAGAGGTAAATATATTTCTTGCCCATAGTCATCTACAGTTCTATAAGATAATGTGAAATCAGATTTGATATCAAATGCTTTAATTAAAATGCTTTGCAAAACTTCTAAAGAAGTTATTTGAGGGTCCACGGAAAACTTTCTTAATTCTGGTTGCAATTTTCCTTCGCATTTCTGTAAACGGACAGTAGTTAAGATTTTTTTATTAATAAGGTTTGGGATTCCCCTGTATTGATTTTAAGCGTAGCTTGTAATTATACTGTTTTTTAAAATAACAATTCCTTCTATGCGATGATATATTAATTAAGAAAACCTTAATGAAATCTAATTTACATTTTCACAATATGCACAATACAAACCTTGACTTTCACTCGGACCGCTTCTTTGCTATAGCCGAACATATCTGTTCATTTCTTTTAACAACAATATAAGTTACCCTCAACTGAGGTTTAGGAGATTAAAAAATCATATTACAAAAATTATATTTAATATTTATATATTTGTCACTTCACAAACTCTCATCATCGTCAACAAATTTCACCAGAGGATAACGAATTTTGACATTTGACAATATCTTTCATTGATATGACAGAATTTATGACAATGACAATACCACGAAGAAGTAAGAATAAATCTAATACGATATTAAATAAAAACGGTATCACTTAAGCTTACTACACTAAGCAAAATTTTATAAAATTAAATAGACATGGGAAATAGATTAGTGTTATGATCGATTCAAATTTGTATATTTGTAATTTGTTACTTATTATACATAATTTTAAAGATAATTTATTACAAAAACACAACACAAAATAAGTACCATTAGTACAATTACAATTCAACTGTTTTTAATTATGCTGTTCAACTGGGCTTGGTTTAGTTATTTTTCGAGCCTATAATCTGACGCGTATACAGTCACTCGCTTGTAACCCTGTGCCACAACTAGTAAAGACTAGTTGATTATGAATTGAAATTCGCTTCGAAAAATTGGCATGATTATTTGAGGATAATTGAGAGAATTAAATAATTTTCTCGAGTGGGAATCGAATCTACAACTTGATGTCGCCGATGTACGATAAATTGCAACCATTTGTCATATACACTACTGATAAATCTATCAATCTGGTTTTCATACATTTATCGTTAAAATATATGGTTACGTGTGTAGTAGGCATTAATCTTAAATCTTATTTTAATTGTCATTGTCAAGTTGCTCAAGTTGGCATTTAACACGAGTGACGAGTTTGCGAAACTAAAGTTTAATGACACAAATATATTTATAAATCACGTTAATTAATTTAAATATATAGATTTATGATATCTAAATATACTTACTTATTATGAGTAATCCAGCTGTTCCTCATGTTGACCGCGAGTTGGATTTATCGAACACAGGTCGTGGTGTTTGGCTTGTTAAGGTACCAAAATATATTGCAAATAAATGGGATAAAGCTCCGGGGGATATTGAAGTTGGCAAACTAAAAATCTCTCGAGCACCTGGACGTGCTCAAGTTCAGTTGTCATTGTCAGAGGCAGTTTTATGCCTCGAACCTGGAGAGCAAACAATACCAAAAGAACATCTTCTTGACGTGTCTAATGTGACGAGACAATCTTTAGGAGTATTTTCACATGTTGTGCGTGAGTAATCAATATCATTTTCTAAGGCTAGTAAAATTTAAAAATGTATATTTGTTATACAACAGGTAAAAATTTATTGTTTGTTTTTAGCTTCAAATATAGATGCTGTTGTGCCAGAGTCAGAGAAGCTTTATATGGAAGGACGAATTGTACAAAAGCTGGAGTGCAAGCCATATAATGCTGACCCTACATACTATAAGTTGAAATCTGAGTCTATAAGAAAGGCATTAATGCCTCAACGGCAAGTGCAACAGTTAGAAAGAATTGTACAAAATTTCAAACCAGTTTCAGACCACAAGCACAATGTAAGTATTTTATGTTTATAGTTCATGTACACAAGAAACTTTAAACAAACTAATTGTTGTTAGACATTTAAATAAGAATGAGAATATTTTAAATAATAAGAATAAATAAGAATTGAATGTATAAAAGAGTAAATGTTTTTTATTAAAAAAATATTCAAAAGAAAAACAGCTCTTAAGCTTCCTTGTATGGGTGCTGGTGTAGGAGCAAAGATAGAAGTGTAGAGCAGTGCTTCTAACTTGCAGTCCCTTATAGGATCCTTCTAAAAGGAGCATCTATGGTCCTCACATTGTCCAAACTTGTTTATTTTGACCAAATGTGAAATGACCTTACCAATACCACCTTTAAATTACCATCTTGAAAATAACAGTTCATAGTAGTAGCTGAGAACATGCAACATACAATCATGTGTACATATTTTACTGTTATTGCAAGCTTTTTTTATATCTTTTTTAGTTGGGCATAACCACAAATCCATATAAATTAGGCAAAGATAATTAGGTCACTTTTGTAAATTAATTTATCCTTCTGTTGCTATTGTATTTTATTAGCCCCTTTTATATTTTTTAAGTACTTTCCTTAAGTTCTAATAGTAGTGAAGATATAAACACCATACACATCTAGTGTTCGATTTCAAACAGCTATAGATAAATGATAAAATTTTGTTTGTGTAATTTGAGTACCACTGCCAAAACTAAATAAATAAAAAAAGGTGATGTAATTACATTGAAGAATAGGATCTTTTATTAGAAGGCAAAAGTACAGGGTTTAGATTACGCATATATAAAAAAAAAATTGAAATGTGGCATATTTATAAGTATATATTATTCATAATGGAAATTGCTTTTTGTAGATTGAGTACCAAGAGAAAAAGAAAGCAGAGGGTAAGAAGGCTCGTGACGACAAAGAAGCAGTACTTAATGTTCTCTTTGCAGCATTTGAAAAGCATCAGTATTATAATATTAAGGATCTACAAAAGGTATTGTATTGTGTTGAATAATTAACAAAGTTTAATAATAATGCAAATATTACATAATATTTTTACTTACAGATTACTAGGCAACCAATTATTTACTTAAAGGAAATATTGAAAGAAGTATGTAATTATAATCTAAAGAATCCTCACAAAAATATGTGGGAACTGAAGCCTGAGTACAGACATTATAAACAGGAAGCTCCTGTTGCACCTAAAGAAGATAAAAATAGCTCTGACAGTGATTAATAAAATAATGATATATGACTAATGTTTATAATAAAATAAATTATATGTTATTTTGTATTGTTGTTTCATTTTATTAATAAAATATAATATAGTAAAAGAAATTTGATGTACACCTTTGTTAGTATGCAAGAATTTTCTTCTATGACAGTTATAGAACTGTGATTGTATTAATAAAGCATATTATGCTTAATTTTTCAAATGGCCTATATCTCGAAAATGGTAAAATTTCGTGGTAAAAATGGTATAATCATAATTTGACTAATATACTTAAGTATATAATAAAACTAGTTATATGTTGATGCTTTATTCTTTTTATTAATAAGATATAATATCGTAAGAGAAAATTGAGTATAATATCATTACATCTGTCAAGAAGAGATTAAAATTTTTGTAACAATTACTAATAAATAATAGACATTTTTCAATAAATTTTACTTAACAATAACATTTAGAATACATTTATTAAATAATTCTACTCAGTCAATAATATTGATCGCCGAAAAAGTCGTCATTCGTTTTAAAGTTTTGATAAGTATTCAATCGATAACATCATATTTAGATTTTTCGATGAACCGAGCTAGAGAGCAAGACAGCAAAGCCCCAAGAAGCGGCAGTACGGCCGTGCCAACAGCAACCCCAATTAGTATGTTCATATTGTTCGTCAGATATTCAGTGATGACTTCATAACAACCCTGAAAATATATATAATTAAATATTGCATACATTAAAAACTTAAATTATTGATATTTTGATCGATTTTTTTGTAGTAAAACCATAAAATCGTGTTGCAGTTTCCTAATTAGTTTCACTTATATATAGGTACACAATACCTTTGCTCTTAAACTAAACGAACCATTTTGTTATTACTCAAAAAAAATATGAAAATATTTTTCGTAATATGTTAAAAATGGTATAAATATTACAATATTTCATTATGATTAAAAGATTTTTTTTATATCTTTTAGAGTAATGATAATTATAATTTTGGCTTATTGGATACAATACAGGGGGTTGGAAAAGAGATAAAAGATCTGAGCAAAAGACGCATAAATTTCACAAGATCTGTAACGATCAGAAGAACAACATTATATATCCTTAATTATTTTTTTTTTATTTAAAAATATCCAGAAAATATAGTGCAAATATTTTTTTACTTACTTGTTGATAAACATTGCTATAGTTGGCTGTAACGCAGTGATTTGTATCGTGGCAACAAGAGATAGGAATGACTCGTTGAGGCGAGAGCCGCATCCAGTCCGTGTAATTGGAAACCCCGCAGCATTGTAACTGTTATTATTATCATTTAAGAAAGAGTTAGATTAGCTTTATTATTAAAAAATACTTCATTATAATTAAAATCATAAACTTTTTTTCGTAGGAATCATATCTGCATTTAAATAAAAAGTTATTTTTTATAATAAATGCTGTTTTAATTACAAAATTTTTAATCGAGTGTCAATTTTTTTTTATATTTACGGCGTTTTTCCGCATAGTCCTAAACAGGACGGCAGTTAAGACCTAGTGTCAAGAGTCAAATCAGCTTCACGCTTTATCCGCCGCACAAAGCAGGGTTAGATACTCCGTTCCCCACAAGTCTCAAGATTTGAGACAGTCTATTTTCCGTAATTGTGATTAATAGAATTTTAATTGTAATTAATTAAGAATTAATTTAAGCAAAAATCATACTTTAGATTGAGCAAAGTCGAAGTTAGCCTTTTGAGGATCATATGTAGCAATTGTTTGAGTGAGTCCATCGTGC